>JAODXP020000012.1:20457879-20675379 GCA_027497455.2 Sardinella longiceps | reverse complement strand
AGTAAATCTGCATCTGCAAGTAGAAAAAGAGAGGAGAGAAGAGGAGAGGAGGAGAGCGAGGCAAGATGAGAAAACAGACTGTGTGAATCACGGTCCGATACAGGCGACGGGCGAACATATGTCTTTCAAAGATTGTTGCCGTCACTTGGAGCAGGTCACTGAATGCAAATACGGCCTTAAGCGGCGAACGCTCTGCTTTGCGGTGAGCACAAAGCGCATGGGCAGGCAGGCAGGCTTGTTGTTTGGTATCTGCAGTGTACAGCTCCAGTGTTGGGCGATAGCTTCAACAAATTACCGCTGTTGCCACCAATCCACAGAGGCGTCTGCTTGTGGGTTCACAGGAGGGGTCAATGAGATTTTGCACTTGCGTGCTTCAGTGCCACATACCCACACACAGGTGCTTTTACTTACTTACTTACTTACACACACACACACACACACATACACACACACACACACACACACACACAGGCACGCACACACACACACACACACACACACACACACACACACACACACACACACACACACATATAAACAGACAGGCACACACACAGACTCACACACATATACATACTGTACACACACACACACACACACACACACACACAGAGAGAGACACGCTCATGGGTTCAGAAGCATACGTGCACACTGGCACATAAAAAGCAAATTTAAATACAATGTCTCGCACATATCTGCAGCCCACCCCACAGCTTGTGGTTTTTTAACATTCATGAAAATAAGGGATTATACTTTCTCTGTGCAAAGGGATTTAGGGATGTACCATCCTAGTCTGAACCAAAGCCTCCAAATCAAGCATTATACACAATGTGTTCGTGCAGCTTAGCACATTTCCCCCGATGCACGGCAAGACAGATACACACGAGAATTACATCCACGCCACACTAAAGGAAAAAAAAAGCTCATAAACTGTTTCATTCTTTATCATTACTTCCCCTCTACTCCCCCTCTCCCCTCCACCCATACACACACACACACACACACACACACACATCACATTGACATACACTCACACACTCAAATCATTTCCTTAGTCTTATTCTGCTTGTCATGCAGAGACTGGCTGTTGTGGGATTTGCTACGTGTTTTCAGCCACCACCACCACCACCACCACCACCAGCAGCAGCACCAGCAGCAGCAGTACTGAGCCAAGATCCAACTCCATCCTTAAGACTGACCCAATTATACTAGCTCTTACAGGCAGATAGCACTGATGCTGGCATGCTCCCATTGTTGTTGCCTTTTTGAGCCCGCTAGTTCCTTTAATCTGACGAGTAGCCATTGAGCCATGTACGGCTCCGGATGAGGATTGCAGAGGTAATTGGCTGAGTTTTTTTCCGAGGCCTTGCATTTCTGTTGTGCGCAGGGCAATGCTCAGTGACCACCAACCAGAAAATGCACAAGCATCAAGCATGCTCACACATACAGGCACGCTCACACATACACGCACGTAGACACAAAAATGCGCAATTACATGTACATACACACATAAAACATACACACATACACATACACACACACACACATAATGGTGTGGACACATTCAGACAACATAGTCATACACGTATCCCATACAAATAACCAGGCACCCATAATCAGAGTGGTTTGAAGTACACACTCACACATACACACACGTAGACACAAAAATACGCAATTACACACACACACACACACACACACACACACACACACACACACACACACACACACACACACACAGTCAAAACACACATAAACGTTATGGTGTGGACACATACATACAACAATATAGTCATACAAATGCACACATCCCATACAAATAACCTGGCACCCATAATGAGAGTGGTTTGAAGTACAGTGTAGGGGAGCTTACGTACTGTAGGTTAGCTTGGGGCTAGTAGGTGAAGGCATCCTTTAATGAGGAAAAAACTTGGAGGAAGGAGCAGAAGACCCATTCTCTGCCTCTAACAGTCACTGGCATCTAACATAACACAGCCAAAGAGAGATGGTCTTCACACAGTGCTATTTGGAGCAAATAAGCTGTCTCCAAAAAGGCCTCTTCTGAAACTTGGCTTGTGGCATCACCTGTGATGAGGTTGTTGGTTTGCCTTTTTCATGGTTGTTTTTTAAGTGTGGCGGATATTGGAGTTTATTTCGAAGAAAAATGAATTGTAAATTGTGTGTGCTATATTTGATCGCCTCGTTATTATATTCAGTCCTGTCATCCTCAGAAAATGACATTTCATTCCTCTTATAGCCTACATGCTCTGCTCGGAGAAAGAAAAAAAAAACATTTACTGGTTTACTGTCTGATGGACATTGAGTGCTTGAGTGTATATACCCAGTGCATTTGACATCTCTGAATTATTCGAGCATAAGAATAACTTCATCTAATTGGATGAATATTAACTCAAAGAATTCAAAATGTACTTCTATAAAGCCTGTGCTGTGTGTCAAAAATGAACCAAGCATCAACCTTGCAATATTTTATGTCAAAGTAAAGGTACATTTAAAGTGGGTGATTATTTTTCAGTGAGGGAAATTATACTCATTTAACAGTCAACAAACTAGGAACCTAAATACTCAGAAACTCAGCCACATTTCTCTGGCATTATCTCTACAACAAAACAGAAATAGCCAAACAATATTTTTTCCACAATACAGTATACCGCATCTTTAGTGAGTTAAGTATCGGGCTCACATTCTGGCCATTTCATTTGCACAGATATCTGGTGCACTGCAAAGTTAACATCAAATGAATTAGCAGACAGTAGGACCGAGGGGGAGGGAGGAAGACTCAGTAAATAAATCCTTTAACGCTTGAATCCGCAACAAAGCAAAGTGCCGCTTACAAAGCTCATCAATTTCTCCCTTTTGAAATTCCTTTAATTCAGTGGTTTAATTGTGTTCATTTGTTCTCTGTCCATGTGTTCAGGACGGGAGACATGAGGCATTTATCGTTAGCTTTTAACCGTATTAGCCAATTAATGCGGTTTCTTTTGCACTGGCTTTATTTGCTTAAATTGCCTTGGCTGATCAAACCTGGAGTCTCTTAAATAACCACACTGACACCATTCGTCTTATGCTTCTGGAGGAAATGAAAGCCCTGAAAAACACTTGCAATGCAGCACAGAATTTCTACACATAAATGTGAGTCTAGCTTTAGACCTATTCATTTTCCTCTCAAAGTTTAATGGAGAGGATGACAAGAAGTAGACAGAGACAAGAACTACATAAAAACCAAACCAAATGTCCACGATACTAAAACAGTGTATATAATCTGTAAGAGGTTTACTGTACATGCAACTGGTTTGACAATCTGGTTTGGCTACTTGCGTTGGAGGCCAGTGGTTGTGAGAGGAAGAAAATCTGCTCCTTCCTCCAGGTTTCTCTGTGCTCCTCATCAAAGGATACCTCCACCATTAGCCCAACCCAACCTAAGCTCCCCCACACTGTACTTCAGCCCACTCTTAGTATGCTTGCCTGATTAGAAATATGAAGCGCCAGAACGGTTAGCATTTCTATATTTTTGCAAACAGTTCATGTTTTGCACGATGTGAACACATAGTGAATATGTATATGTAATATAGTTGGAAATATTCAGAATCTTTGTACCCTATTCAACTAACAGCCCACTCACCCACCTCTCACACAGACACGCACACACACACACACACACACAGACACACACACACACACACACACACACACACACACACACACACACACACACACACACACACAGTTTGCAAATGACCCTGAAGCCTGAAAGAAGCGCTAAAGATTCCAAAGAGATTTAAAGAGTGCTGAGTTTGAAACCTTTGACTTTTCTGTTTGCTTTCAGGGGTCATATATTTGGTGTGTTTGCAATGCAAATTCTCTGTACATGTATGTTACACAGTGTAAGCTACAGTACAAGGACAGCTCTCTCTCTCTCTCTCTCTCTCTCTCTCTCTCTCTCTCTCTCTCTCTCTCTCTCTCTCTCTCTCACCTCCACAGGGAACTTGCGGCCATTGATGCTGTGTTCAGATCCTGCAGAGCCATTGCTATGGCCCCAGTGGAACTCCATCCTCTCAGCCTTGAAACGTCCAGGCAGGCCGGCCCCCCTCACAAAGTAATCATTCTTCAGCAGGATGGAAACTAGAGTGGCCCAGTGAAACAGAACAATACAGATTCATGCACAGACATACACTGTATACTGTATGCTCCATCATGTAGGCCTATAAACTATGAGACAGAGATTTTGGGGAAAAAAAGTGTGACTGTACCCATTACAGTTTTTGCCCATTGCTAATATACAACAAAAACTATGTATTTACCAAATTGATTGATTGAGGATTTCATCCTACAGATTTTTGCCATATATCTTAAATATAATGTTAGAATTGGAGACACATTCTTGCTTGCCGTTTGTTTGCAATTTTTCAACACTCTTATTTCAAAATGTTTCAGATTATTCATACAATGCATCTGTTGTTAATCTTGATTGTAGCTTCACTTTGCACTGAATGTGAGTGATTTATTTAAGTGTTATTGAGTAGAGAGTTTACCCCCTATGGGTGTGTGTAGAGTTTTCACCCACTGAGCCAATTTCTGCTGTGTTTAATGTGTTTAAGCAATGGGCAACTGTAACAGACGTTTATTAAATATTTCTTACAAGAAAGCAGAATCAGTTCATGATGTAATGATAAAGTAGATTGAGGAAAAGAACTGCATGCACCTGTATAGCCTTCCCAGTTGTATTACTGTAAGCTCATAGCTGAAGATATTTATCAAAATCAATGCATTAACCTCAGTTAATAGTTGCAAAATTATGGTACTGAATTATAATTGTATTATAGTTGTCCAATAAGAAGACACAGTGAAGGTATTAGGTAGTGTTTTATAAAAGCCTTTTTTAAAAACTCTGCCATTTCAACATCTCTGTCAGCAGTCTCATTTTCCTTGCTTCCCCCCTGGCGTGCTAACTTCAAAAATGCTGTTGAAATTTGAAAGGGGCAGCACAAGAACATGCTTTCATACTTTCCTACTAAACTCCTGGTAAAAAAATAATAAACCCACCGAACAAATGCTTTAAGCCATGTTCAAAAAGTTTACTCAGGAGTTTTAATTACACTGCCAGACCTTGAAAATACACCCTGTCACACTGACTGCCTTTTAAATGGACCCAGACAATTTATAATGCAGCTTTTTATGAGACAAATTTTGTCACGTTGAAATTATTGGTCCTGATTTGAAAAAAACAAAAACACAAAATCTGTCAGGTTTGGCAGGGGGCAGTGAAGAAAGAAAGACTGCCATTCCAAACAACACTCTGAGACTCCACACGTAGGATTTATTTGCCCACTCCAATTAGGAAAAAAGCAACGTCTGAGATCAGACACTTCAAGTTGACGTGAGTTCACAACTGACTTCAGAGCCACATTTCACAAATAAATCCACAGAGTGAGCTGCTACTGTGGTTGGGGGATATTGGGTTGGGTTGTGTGGATATTCTAATATAAATAATATTAGGACATGGCTAATGTAATAAGAGACTAGCACTTTCCAGCCCCAGCTGACTTTTCGTTTGAGACACACAGCAATTTTAGAGAGCAGCTCTAGGCTACGTCTTACATCTTCTACTGCACCTGACTCTGATGCCATCCAGCACTTAGATTCACAGGCATACTTATCCACATGCTGCCAAACCCTCTTGCATTTTCCCATTATTTTGGCATGCCAACGGAGCCACTAGTCATATACTGGTGACTGAATTTTTGACTAAGATTATAAAACTCAGGATATTATGACCACAGGAAGGATATAAACAAATCCGAACTCTTGAGAGAGAGAGAGAGAGAGAGAGAGAGAGAGAGAGAGAGAGAGAGAGAGAGAGAGAGAGAGAGAGAACGCAATGGGGTTAGGAGGCGACACCACTCCTATTTAAAGTGGGTTGTGAAAGACACAGGGAATCAGAGAGGGGGCGGTTTGTCTGTGTGTGTGTGTGTGTGTGTGTGTGTGTGTGTGGGGAGGAGGGCATCTGGCCCTGGTAGGGGCTCCAAGGGCTCCCAGGGTTACTGGAGCTCTAAGCGCAGAGGGAGAGAGAGTGAGACATAAAACACCAGGGATTTACAGTGCTTGTCTGAGCACTCTGTAAACAGCACACACCACACGACACAACACAACACCAATGCCTCACCATCCACATCAGTCCCTACTACACTACAATAAGGCAGGGCAGAGCAGTAGCAGAAACTATCTGATCACAAGCCAGAGAATGTTTTATCACAAGCAACATGATAAATATTCATTCCATCATCATGAGCAGATTTCTTTCTACTGCCCTGTCTTTTTCCCAATGTTGTCTAATGTGGGAGCTTCTATCTCTACTCAGCCATCTTGAGTCAGAATAGCCAAAGAGCCTTGGATCACAGCGTGGGCCAAATCAGTTTAGTGTTAAAAAGTCAAATCCATGATCGATGGCATCGCCTCAGATCAGTGTGTCCTTGGGCCGTGGCAGAGGCCTGGTCTGGTCTGGCGCCTAACGGAGATGAGCTAATCTCATTGGACTGTGATTAGGCATGAGAGGCAAACAAACAGAAGCCATCTCTGACAGATAGGACGGCTTGTTTTTAATATTGATTGAGATTAACTTTTAAGCACTAGCAACTCCACAGTTGTTTGTCTTATCAGAACATCGTCAAACATTCATGAGGCAACCACAGCTGCCTTGCCTTGCGTCGAGTTATGATAGACTGTCAGGGTTAACGATCATCTCTGCCAAAGTTACAAAGTTACTGTATGTCGTCTAACAGCAACAACCCACTCCCTTCCCTCCCACCTCCACCCCCATTCTCTGTTCCCCTTAGGGAGATACTGACCCGTCTTTCCCGTGTTCTTCATGGAGGTCTTGTTGGAGGACGGTACATCAAACCCTTCAGGTATGAGCTCCAGGCACTCGTTGGAGACGCGTGTGTCCTTGTCCATGATGTCCACCGGCGACTGGTTCTTCTCCGAGCACTCGGGGTAGGATGATGCCCAGCTGCCCGGGCCATGGCTCCCTGCACAGGAAAGAAACAAACAAACCAAATCTCAACCATGTACACAAAAGACTAAAGGGGGAAACCCAAAACCTTTACTAATATTTTTAGCCTTCCAATTCCACTAATTACCCTTTGAAACTGAATTCCAAAGAAATGAAACTACTTTGCATTGAAATAACTGCCACCTGAATCAACAAAGTACGAAGAACTGGGTGGGGGTGTTCTGTCAAACAACAACATCAATGTTCTTGAGTGGATTGGTCTCTGAGGAGCTGCATGCAAATGATTTCAGTATCTGATGTTATGTTTGCTAAAGCTCTTCACGGCTCTGAGACAAACAGTTCATGTCTTTCATTCCAACACTAATGCTAACAATTCTGTGAACAACTTATTGAAGTGAGGACATCAAACCGCAAAGAATTACACAAAGAATAAACGGGTAGGTTCTTTGTTAAAAACAGCCATCAATTAGTACCAGAGAAAAAAAGTGTGTGTGTGTGTGTGTGTGTGTGTGTGTCTTTGGGGTGGGGGGGATAGAGCAAAGTAAGCTAAGGCATGTGATTCATCCTACCTGAATGGTAATGCTAATGATGAGGTCTAAACTGGGGCTGTGTATAAAACACACATAAAGCATTTCCTCTTTACTTGCCATAATGTGATTGCCATGGTAACAAGACTCTCCGTGTGTGCCAAGCCCAGGGAAATATCAGAGGTTACCCACTGCAATTTAGTCATCAGTAATGAGGCCTCCTTTCTTTAGTATTAGTAATACTACTCAAATGCTTTGATTACAGTAATTCCCCACTTTCTTTTTTTGTCAGAGTGTGTGCAGACCAGTTTCAGATTGCACTTGTGTTCCCATTTCAAATACAGAGACTTTTTTTTTAACTAATACATACTTAAATAAGAAAAAAAACTTGATAGACAGGATACCAAACAGTAATGTTTTAAACGATGCCAGCAGATTTTCAGTGCAATTTTAATTCCTCAAAAGATGCTCTTCACAGCCATACAATTAGAAATACTTTCAATTCATGACATATTTCAGTGTTCCTTTAAAAAAGAGACAAAGACAGTTTGCATCACGTGAAACTACACTGCAAATGCACAGAGCAAGTAAGACAATGCCACAATGTAGAAAATCCATCATGCTAACGGTATTAGCTCTCCATTACTAGTCTAGGGCTTCCTGATTAATACCCATCTGAACTCATTAGCTACCTGGCACTGGTGGAATCCAGTGTTGAAATTGGCAGGACCAGGGTTGAGCACTCAAGGGATGGAGGGGGTAAAGTTTCTTTTGATTCTGACAGATTAAGGTCAGGTTTCCTTTCACTGCGAGAGGGATAATGATGCGGCTTCCTCTAAAGGTCTTACAATGGCCTCTTATCAGCCTAACCTCGTTTATTGAGAAGGCAGACGGGTCTATTGAGCTATACATATTTTAATAGCTTTCTCACATGCAGCACTCTTTATTATCTCTGCCTATAGATAATGATACTGATAATGGCGCTGTAACCAAGTCTCAACAGACTACATTTTAAAGTAGAGTATCCATTATGCTTGGGAAGAAACAACGTAGGCTACCGGTTTAATAAATCTCAAGTTGCGTCGTCTCATTGAACAGCTCTTTAAATAGACATACTTAATGTTCTGTTGCTTGTGTTCATTTAAAACACCTGTGAAATGTTAGCCATGGGTCTGGATCTCAGCTTCAGTGGTCTCTATTGATTGCTCTGTGATCCATGTTCACTTGCTTGGATTTGTGCATGAATAAGATAGGAATTTGCTGCGCCGACCCAACCCAGCATGAGGTCAGAGCTAAACAATCTCCTTCATCTACATAATGATTGCTTCAATATTCAAAGTGTTTTCAGAAATTACAAATAGTCAATGAATCCAATTTCATTGTGCTTTGTTGTGAATGGGCTAAAAGCATGTGAATAAATAACTCAAATCAAACACTGCATCAACTACTCTTCAGTTCTAGATCATCACTGCAAGGATTGCTTTAATATCCAAGCTACACAGAAATCTATCAGACTTCAAAACCAAACAATTCAATTCATCAGTGAAAATGACCTCTTATTATGCCATGTATTATTACAATCAGAGCATAAAAAACAATACCCCTTTCTTAATGACTTGATGAAATTCAGAAAAATATAATTGAACAGTTAGAGCTTCTATCTAAAACTTTAAAACACACATGCACGGTGCAAGCGACACCTTTCATCTGAGGTTCCCGACACACAGGCCATTAAGAAGACCAGACTGCTCTGTGACCTGCACTGCCCACAAGACAGATGATCTGTTTGCCAGCCTCAATCACATTCATCTAGTGCTGCCTGGACCTTCTTTACTCGGTCTCTCTCTCTTCCCGCTCTACCTCCAACAAGATCCTCAATTATTAAGTGTTTTTGTCATATCTGAGGTTCTGATTTATGATGGTTTGAACTTCACGAGTCTCAATAGAAAAGTCTTTCCACTGCGAGGCAGCTCTTTTGAGGAACTTCAACCAATATAAACTATGGCACAAACGATTTTCTTATGGACGACCTCACCACACCTAAGCGCTTCTTCACACACTGGTCAAAATAAACATTGTGCAAATATACCAGCATTTTTATTTTTTAGTGGCAGCAATTCAATTTCTGACTACAATAAATGCATTGCTAGAATCCATAACCTTGCATGGTGAACTGGAGTGAATGCATTTTACATGATGGATGCAAAGGTCAGATGATCCCAGGCTCTCTCGTTTTCCCCTTCTGAGCCTCCATGCAGAACTCACACTCTAATTAAAGGGGCTGACTAAGACCTTGACCGTGACACTCAGCATAATACGCCTCTGCCACCAAGCCAAGGCCAGAGCAAGTGCAGAATGCTACTGTCAGTTCTGTATACTGATGCCTCCAGCACCTTTGTGGACTTGTGGACTTAGACAACTTTACATTCTGCTCTGTGTAAGCAAAGAACAGACAACAAAAATACTGGACTCCAGAAATGAATGATGAAAACAACAATAACTTAACAATAAGCCTACATAGATATAAAAATCTTCTTATCTTCAAGTATAATGGGTAACCATCATAGATTAATTCAACTGCAGATGAGAGTTGATATTCTCAATTACATAAAAAATATTGTTTATTAGTATCAGTATTGCCGATTGACCAAAGTTTATTTGAAATTTTAAGGTTTGAGGCTTTTGCTATATCGATCAGCAAAAATGCCAATATCGAGGCATCTCCTGGGCTGTCTACCCTCTACTTCACCCTTCCATCCCAGTAGCACACACTATTGGCCACTATCCCACAATGCAGTCATTCCCAGATATGTGTTCTAACATTGATTACTAACCTCCTCCGGATTGTTCCAAACATGTCTTTGCTTTTTCCTTATCCTTCTGCAGTTGGCAGTTAGGCAATTATGGAGCCAAACTGTGAATCTAGATGAACCTGGTCAAAATGTCTGCAGGTGGGCTACTGAGGGTTTTATTTTGGTCTGTGTGTGTATGTGTGTGTGTTGGGGGGGTGGGGCTGTGTTGAGAGGTCGTCATCTGTGCCAGTAGCTTAGTATGCATTTCTCTTGAGTGTGTGTGTGTGTGTGTGTGTGTGTGTGTGTCTGTGTGAGAGTGAATGTGTATATTTTTTTTTCCGATGCATGGTGCCATCTGCTTAGCTCGCTCACATGGCCGTGTTGTGAGACATCACCTTCTCTGTGTCCTACTCCCTGAAGTACAGCAGACACATGTTTGTCTCAATCTGCCACCTTTGTTACTCAGCCACCAGCCCATTAACCTTGGGGACAGATAACCTCGTCCGTGCTGCCGTGGGGATGGACGACAGCGTGGAGATTGCCTTGTCATTTCCGCTTTGTCCCCCGGGGGAAGGGTACACATTGCACGCAGCTTGGCAGCTCTCACACATTTGGCACACGGATAGCCGCCAGTCTCGTCCAATCAGCCCATCACTGGCTTTGACTCGGGGCAAGGGATGACAGCCAACACATAACGGCTGTGAGTGTAAGCAATGGCACGGGGCTACTCTGTCAAGAGTCCGCAAAGGCAGCTTTCAGTTACCACTCAGGAATAATTAGAGTTGGTATTTGGCTTTGCATTCAAGTGAAAGCATGATGACACCCGTCAAGTGGGACTGGAATGAATGTGGTTAGGAGAACTGTGAAAGAAGGCCAAGAATGGCAGTGTTTTTGAAGAAGGGTGAATATGGGTCAATTTTCTCATAACTCTCAGAAGGACACAAGTATTAAAATCCTCTGTAGATCTAATGGCACTGAAAGTCATTTCTGCAATTCCCTGAACAAGAATTACTACACTCAAGAAATGTAACAAAATCTAAGTTAGCTCATTTTATGCCTCAATCACAGATGTGGTCTTTCTCATTCCACTGAACGAGGATTATCCCTCTGCCAACACTTATCAAAAGTCTTTATGTATTCACACATACTGACTGAGACCTTGGATTTCATTCTACATGTACTGCTGCTCATTTTCGTTTCATTCGCTAAATATTGCTGTATTGACAGTAATTTTTGCCCTCCGAGGTAACTCTGAAAGCTAAAAATTAATCATATCCGTGCAGTTATGTAACCTCTGCTCCAAAACTTTTCCCACCCAATCAGGCTTGTTTTCTGACTCATCCGATTTAATTCTTCAGTGATTCAAATAACCCTGTTTCTATTTTTCCCCCCCACACGTCTAAGATGTTCTATCAGTCCAACACTAATATGAAATGATATACTGGTAATCAAAGGTGGCTACTCTTCCAGTACAGGGTGTGGTGCTAAGCTCTATTTCCCTTGGCATCTGATCAGCTCGGAGAGCTACTTTCCCTGAGCATCTGAGTGAATGACGGAAGTTGGACTACCATTCACTACAAGGCAGCTTGCAAGAGGCTTGTCCTTGTCTGACTGTTCACCCCTGGTGGGTGGAAAAAAATGAAACCCACAAACACTGAAGTCAATTAAGCGCAATAAAGGCCCTTTTCCCTCCACACCCTCTCTGTGGTGTGTCCTTTCACGGCACGTTGCCCATGATCCCTCTTGTACGCGGCACGGCCCAAGCTGTGATCACTGACGAGGTGAAGCGCTTCGCATTAGAAATCGTCTATCTAATCTTATTAAGCAAAGACTCTCTCAGACTGGCAAGAGCAGCTACAAACATGGTACCCTGGGTGCGGGCATTCAAAAGCTGTGTACACACTGGCAAAGGACATGAGAGCGAGACAACTCCTTTGAGGAGCATGACAAAACCTTGAGAGATCAAAGGAGCTGGATATGAGGGTCTCTCTCGACTGGACATCTGGAACCTTCTCTCCCACCTTTGTTGCTATTCCAGGCTAGGGGAGTCTGTGTAATAATTCCAGTCACACAGCATGGTGTCACTTCATGAAACCACCTGCAACATACAAATGAACCTGCTCCTGCATGACTACATAATGCATTTTTGGAGATTTGTTCTTTTGGGTCGTGAGACTGTTCCTCTTGCTATGAACTACATGGTAAAAATCAAAAAGCACTGCAAGCCTTTGATTGTTAGGGGGGAAAAAACAACAAACAATAAAAGCTGAGATATTTACTGATGAATATGACCCTTCAGGCCCTCTTTCAAACAAAGAAGAAAGTGTGCATGATGTTTATGGCAACACCGAATGCCTTTGTTGGTAATTACTCTATCTGCTTTCAGGATTCACTTGTGATCAGGCATTCAGAGAGTTAGGCATCTTCAAAGTGAACTGCATCCAGGCTCCTTCGGTGAGCTGCTCTGATATGAAAAATCAATCATGTGAGAACAGGGCTGGTACAAACTGTTTAAAGGCAACTTCATGATCTTTAATGGCAGACCTGCGCTGAATAGAATTTATAATCACCAGAAGAACTCTTATCGATTCTGAGCGAACAAGCTGGTGGATGAGCAGTGTAGTTGCTTCCTAAATGCTCCGCAGTAAAGTAACGGTCACATTGCAGGATGAGTTTATTGAATAAATTATTTTCCCTTCATTGAATTTCATGTGAGTACAACCGTAAAACAAAACTTCCATAATGTCTGCGAGGACTGGACGCTAATCAACTCAACCTGGCCTCACAAAAAAAAAAAAACTCTTTTGAAAAGTATGATCCAACTTCAACCTACACTTGCTACTTGAACTCGGCAGGTTATGTAACCTTTTTTTCTCCCCAGCATTGGTGTGTGTGATAACGTAGGAGGCCCATTATTTATTCTAGCCCTTTCAGATTGAATTATTGCCCTTTTCCGACCTCCACCCATTTCCCCAGGCAGCGTGGAAGAGCAGTGTTTTTGCCCGACTGTTAATCACCCCATTAGCTCACTGAGACACAGTGTTATCATGCTCCGTGCATTTGATGATTGACATAATTACATTCCTCGCCGACTGCTGATAGAGAAGGTCCTTCCATTTGCAACTGGAGTAGGGTGCTGAAAGCTGGAGGTGGGGATATCGATCAATGTGTCAAAATTATATAGACCGTTTCGAGAGAGTTTGATTATTATTAGCGTCATAACTGTTCCCCCAGGGGTTCAGTTTTAAGATTCTATATGGCTGTTTGGTGTGATAGAAACGTAGCTGGAGTAGTCTAGGAACCAAACAGAGGCAGAGAATGTTTAGGGAACATAAGATTACATTCAAGCACTGTTTTATGTTTTTATCATTTTAACGGTCTATTAAATGATCTTTCTACCAGGTGTCCTTGAGACTAATTCTAATTCCAAAAGCCCAGCTGAAGCAACATCTAAAAGGGAAGTGCAGAAAAAAGGAAAAAGAATGAAAAGTAAAGCGAAGCGATTCAGTGTCACACAGAACAAAATGGTGTTACTCGATCGGCGAAAGCTGAGAATCAGTTGATGAGCACCCGCCGAGGAAAAGAAAGAACAGGTAGAAGTGTAACCTTTCCCCTGATGGGAGCATTAGAGACTGAAAAGAAAGGCTTAAGCAGCCTGTGCCCAGACTCAAGGCCCTATCTTATGCCCAGGGCATGGTGGTGCCAGGTGGGACGCAGGGGGTCCTGGCTACTGTGTGACCATCTATGGACCCAATTTTGTCAAATCAACATGGCCACACTTAAGTCTAAATAGCTAATCATCATGTGCAACCATGGACCTGTCAGTGAAAAAAAACAATGTATGGTCAGGCAAACTGATTGTAAATTGCTATTTTCTAGCACCGCTGCATGGTTATGCCACTGTCCAAAAAGAAAAATCTGGCTTGTGTATGGGACTATGTCCTAGCAATGAGTCACTGGCAATGTGTGTTACTGTGCTTGGTTGAGTGCTTAATTTATTCACTAATTATTGACTAGTAATTACAAATCGCTTTTTTTCTTGTTGCTACCCCTTCTCAGTAATTTCCATGAAAGCCTCACTAACGGTACTGTAATACTTTATTTTGTAGTTGCTCAATATGCCTTAGTAAGAATAAAACGAGTGCTTTCTACATGCGTCTGCCTACACAAAGTAACTATAATTAATATTCAAAATATGAATCAAAATGTATTAAGGTACAATACATTTATGTAATGCACAATGATGAAAATAATCAGACAAAGAAGAAAGCATGAGATGGTGAGGGTAATATAAAATTAGTTAATCAAAATAAGTTCCCTAAGTTGTGAAAACGAAATACGATTAAAAATGTCAGCAGATCATTAGTATATTTATGATAAATATTAATTAGATTTTTTAATTAATTTTAAACTAATTTGCCAAAACAGAAGATGAGGGGAATATAATGGGAAGGGAAATATTCACAGACCATAGACCATAGATGTGTGTGTTACTAAATACAGTGATACGGCAAAAAAGCTGAATGACTCTGGGAGAACAGAGTGGAGTCCAGTAGCACAGACCTCTTTCTGTAATCTTAGACTCAATGCTCCAATCTCACACACTAATTACTCCAATCAAGTTCCTGGCAGAGATGGCGGGCAGGTGAGAAAACACAAAATCAACCAACAAGTTAATGCCTGCCGTCAAGATCAACAAAATGACCTCAAGGCAAAAACATTGCCTTTGCCTCAAAGCTGCGGTATCTTATGATCGTCTTGGACTGCTTGATTGTGTGCGGGGTGGGTGGGTGGGTGGGTGGGTGGAAGGAATGGGGGTGGGAGTGTGTGTGTGTGTGTGTGTGTGTGTGTGTGTGTTGGGGGAGGGGAGGGGGTCTGTTCTCATGCAAGGGAGTTGGCCAGAGAACACATGCTGGACAGACTGTACCCTGGCCCGTTGATTGTGTGGCCTGGCGTGCCTTCCTCTCTACCGGGTTCTTCAAACAGGCCTCTGAGATAATACTGGGTGGATGCTGCGAGAGTGACGTGACTTCCTCACTCGGGGTTAACACAGTTTAGCTTGGTGGATGTGGGGTCAGGGGTTGTGTAAACGCCATTGCATGAATGGGGGGGAGATTAGCTTTGTGTGTGTAAAAATTTTATAAGACCAGCAGCTAATTTTAGAAAATGTAGAGTGACAATATATAAAGCTGAAACGACCATCTGGAAAAGACTATGCTTATCTCAATTTCATAATAATAATAATAATAATAACAATAATGAAGAAAACAGGTTACAAAAAATGCTTCCATCAATCTCAGACCCTAACCTGAAACCTCAAACGATCCTTTCATCAAGTATTCTTCTCTGAACAGTATGAGGTCAGGTGGACCCTGGTGAGCCGGTGTGGAGCCCAGCAAACAGATGGGCTGACAGATCCATTTGATACACCTTTGTTGCACAAACACCTTTGTTGCACATATGGCACATCACTGAGACTGGCACACAAGGCTTTTCCACGCCTCTCTGTTTGGACAAAAACCGAGGCGAAAGACAGACAAAAGCACCAGGACTACGCGGGTGGGAATAGTCATTTTTCCTGTGACAAAACTGCAATATCTTTGATGGGTATTGGGGGGAGGAGAGCAATCGCCTAAGCCAAGCCAAGCCAGGCCAAGGCCTCCACACACGGGCAATGACATGAGTGCGACACACTCCTCTTTCGGTGTCCAGTTATGTTTGATTCCACTCTTCCAACTCCATACACCAACACTTAACCTTTCACCACCACTACCAGGTTCCATTTTAGTTCTGTCAGAGCTGCTAAGTAAAATCAACAAAAATCAAGTAAGAATCCACTGAACAGGGGTGTAGTAGTGGGTGTTGTACTGTATGCTGGATCCTCCCACTTATTGGAACAGATCATTTGTTTGCAGGTCATTTAGTCAATTTTTAAATATTAGGCATTCAGTTATTATATTATTTATATTTATTCAGTTATTATTCAATTATAGTGTACCTCTACAGCTGTGTTAGTTAAATTAAAAAAAAACTCAGCACTCCTAGGCAAGATGTTGCTATGTGTGGAGGACTGAATATGCATCCAACTGAGAGCTACTATCACAATGTGGACAAAAGCTAACACATAGTCTAATTTCACCAATTGGTTTTAAAATAATATTTTCTGGAGGCCCTTGTTTGTGATGCCAACTTATTCAGAACTTGGTAAAGGCAACCAATTAACTTGTCACACCTGCCACTCGTTCTTTCCATTATTAAATCAAGAGAAGACACATAAGCGTAACAACAACAACAACAACACGGCTCATACAACAGTCTAGGATTTCTATTAAAAGTCTGTCACTGTCATTATTGAAGTAAGGAGAAGAAAAAATTCGAAAGGTGTAAAGTTAAAGAAGTGAGGTGAGTTTCGTTTAAGAGTCGAAAGGAAAAAAAAAGCTTGGGTTTCTGTGAAGTGGGCTCCATACAGCTTACTACATGCAAGCAACACATACATGTTTCAGTATGTTGCCCCAGACAGACATTTCCCCTTCCTGGCTCAAGAGTGGCGTGATACGATCTTCCAAAATAAAGTTCGCTATGTACTCACTCCAAAGGCACTTTAATGGCTGCCGGACCACTCCAGGGAAGCAGCCCCACCTCAAATGTTCTTAACAGCTGGGCGAGGACATTGGTGTTTAGTCTCATTGATAGCCAGCTGAAGAAAGAGCTTTTTGCAGGGGGATGAGGGGTGGTGGTCCTGGTGGTGGTTGGAGTTTGGTGGGTGGGGGAACTTAGTGGCTTGGTGAATAAAATGGAGCGCTAGCTGTAACTGAACTTCCGAATCCCAGATGCCGCTGAATCAGTTAAGTGGTGTCAGGGAGCGGGCGCCAGTCCACACACAACATCATACTCAGGAACTCTATCCATCTTTTCTGTTTTATTGCTTCTTTAAGCCCATCTCTTTTGCATGGCCTTGCTACGAGGTTGACACTGACACACTTGCGTTGCTGTTTCCAGAGAAAACTCACAATAACACCCCTGATGCTGTTGCTGATGCGGTTGCTATGCTGTGCTGTGACGTGAAAATGACGAGGCTGGAAGTTAAATGCATGGTGCAATCTGAGTTTTAAAAAAAAAAGGCCGAATCCAGAGAGAGATAAAGAAGCAGTAATGCTGAATGCCTCACAGGGATATCATGTTTGATTGTGCACTGAGACAGTGAGGGAGGCCAGATTCTGCTAGTTTCAAGGAGGCAGAAGGGGGGGTATCTCGCTCAGGGCATCACTACCCGCTCCAGCATTTTTTTTTAAATATTTTTTTTTTCCTCCTTTCCTTTCCTTATTGCTTGGAAACTGCAGCACACCACGTTGAGTTTGCTGATTTGATTTCACTTTTTTTTGCCACTGCTTGACGCCAGGGGAAAACGAATGGGCTGTCTTTTTATGTGGTTTGCCTAGTGTATATGTGTGTAAAGACAAACGAAAGAGTGATGGAAAGGAAAAGACTAAAAACCTTTAAAAGGGCATTTCTTGGGAAATCAAAAATCAGCAAATGGAACATGTGCTCCATACAGCGTCATTTCTACGACAAGATTCCATCCCAGAATGAGAGGCATCGCTCCAAACTCATCTGTATGCCTGCGGTGGTGTTACTAAGGGGAAGAATCTATTTGGCCAGACTCGCCGCAAGTTGTCCAAGTGTGCATTTGGCTTTTTTGAAGGGGACTTTTTCTGGACTGAGAGAGAATGATTACGAGCCAGATTCCCTTGTCTCTCTCATTTATTTACATGGTTAATGTGTTTAGTTTTCAGGAGAAAGGGGACATATTGTCAGAATTAGGGAGCCGCAGCCATGATTAAGAACTCAATTCCTCACACAAATTGGTTCCTGCCAAAACAATTCATCATTGCAAATTATGAGGGGCCTCTTCGCCACCCACTTTACCTGGCTGCGGCCATCTTGACACATCCATCAGGGCGCAACCCAAGACAGAGATTAATATGCCAATCAGAGCACACCAGCACCTATCAAACCCTTTACTGATAGGCAGCCAAGATAGATGGAGCATTTCACCAATCCTTGGGTAAACTAATGCAGAAAAGATATGCACTGTTGCCCAGTCACAATTATCCACTGACTACATGCCCAATGCTGGCACCGGAGGCAGACAGTTCCGATCTTCTCAAACTTGAGATGATGGTGGCGATGATGGTGGCGATGATGATGATGATGATGATGTGCTTGGTGACAACCATGTCAAGCTGAGTTGGGACACTTAATGATATGGAGGTGGATGGAAAGAGAGAGTACATTGTGGATCATAATGTCAGCTATCATGTCCACAGGCAGGGCCAGGACCAGGGCCATAACTCTCTCTGTCTGTCTTTCAATGCCACAGAGCCTAGAGAGGCTCTTATATGGACACACACACACACACACACACACACACACACACACACACACACACACACAGAGAGAGAGAGAGAGAGAGAGAGAGAGAGAGAGAGAGAGAGAGAGAGAGAGATACACACAGAGAGAGACACACACACACACACTTGAGGTACTGTGATGGCTACGCATACAGTGTATATTTGCTGTGGCCGTTTCAATGACTCCAGTGGTCTAATCGGAGATGTTGCCTTCACACTCAAGGCCGATTCATCAACATGGGCAAACATTAGGCCACGTCAGAGATTCTTGGAATCTTTATTTTTTCAAAATGATGAAAGCTCCTGTTCACAGAGTTCCTGTCACACTTGAGTACACACATTTATCTCTCTCAGTGATGCACGGCACTTTGTGAATCATAACCTGGATGTGATGTGAATGTTTGTAATGATAAGCATGGTTCACTGTGCGGCATAGAAGCAACAGTTCTCCTTGAAGAAATGCCTAGGACCACACAGACTCTCCATTAAAAACTACCTTCTTTTTCTTTGATGTTTTTATGGCTAGGCAGAAAAAATGAACAGTAATGAAAGATGACTGATGTTCTCCTTCTACTCTATAAGCTGGAGACAGTTGGAGGAAGAGATGTTTTGTGTCAGTGCAAAATAGATATTTACTGACATACAGAGCTGTAGAGAAAGCCAGAACACACAAAGAATAATGAAAATGTGACGCATAGCGAGAACGCTAACAATCTAGCGGTAAAGAAAAAAAAATGAAAAAATGAAAATCCAGAGGAAGGAGAGAGTGAAATGCAATAAAGGTATTCAGCGAAGCCTCCCACAGAGTCTCGGTGGTGCAATATCAGTTGCCTTGTATGAAAGATGGCCTGCCTCCTCATGTTTTTTTTTATTTATTTATTTTTGTTTAAGAACTGAATTACATTTAGAGGAAACGTGGGATTTGTCTTGACGTGGCGGCAGTTTATGACTACTTGACTGCTGCATGCGCATCCAAAGTCTCAAATAAGGGTCTCTCTCTATCCCGCTAAACACATTAAATCTGCATGGAGGGGCGGCAAGGAAGAGTCATTGCTTCCGAGAGCTTCCATTCAACCGCCCCTCCTGCAGTGTCATTACTGTGCGCCAACACACAATGCCGCTTTTAAGACCATACACTAAACACTGTGGATGAGGCGGGACCCCGACTGCGATGAAACCATCTCAATTTGCAGTTAAGATCAAAGCTCAAATTAGGAAGATGGAGGGGTGGAGATACACGGTGAATGGAACCATGTCTGCTGGTGTTTGCGTGTGAGAGAGAGGGAAAGAGAAATTGTGTGTGTGCGAGAGAGAGAGAGAGAGAGAGAGAGAGATGGAGAGATATGGAGAGAGACAGAGGGAGGGGAGGAGGTGGGGAGGTGAGGATGGAGAATATCAAAATAAAATAACAAAATGGAAAACAAACAACAGAAAATAGGTGAAAAATAGAGAGCAAATTGAAGAAGCAGAGAGAGAGTAAGGGAAGCAAAAGACCTAAAAGAAGCAGGAAGAGAGCCATAAACATAATGTCAGAGTGCACGCGCGTGCGAGAGAGAGAGACAGAGAGAAAGAGAGAGAGAGAAAAAAAGAGAGAGAGGGAGAGATGGAGCGCGAGCAATGGAGTGAACAGACGGAGAAGGGGATGAAGGGAGTGAGTGAGGAGGAGAGTGGCTTCAAGAGTGAGGCTTCATTAAAGTTTCCCTCAGCACAGACTGCACAGTTTGAGCCACGTCCATCTCTGCCTAAACCCCCCTCCCTCCTCACCCTCAAGCAGGAGCCACAGATAATGGCTAAATGGCCAGAGTAGAGAGAGAGGGGAGGGGGATTGAGAGATAGAATGAAGGGCAGAAAGACAGAGGGGGAGAGAGAGAGAGAGAGAGAGAGAGAGAGAGAGAGAGAGAGAGAGAGAGAGAGAGAGCGCAGTGAGAGATGGCCTGTGGAGCCTCTCCAAGCCAGAAATGATTACGGAAATTCAAAATGTACAAACACGCTCTGGCTCGCCTGCGAGAAAAAGATGGCAGTTGATGGGAAAACGCATGCACGCTCACACATGCACAAACACACAACACCCCCGCCCCCATCCCTCATCCCCTTCCCGCTACCCCTCATCTATCCCCCTCAAAAAAGGGAAGACAGACATACTCCCACAGACACACATGCATGCTCATACACAACACACAGAGCCACAGTCTTGCCAATTTGGATGCATCAGATGTCACCAGATTAGCAGGTCCCGCCAACGCTCGAACTAAAAGCGCTATTGACCAGCCCACACAATGGTTGGGCTGGGTAGCGCTGGGGTCTCAGCAGCCTGCACCGAACAGGAGGGACATCTGTTGTGAGTCCGCATGGTTAGAGGGGGGAACCCATCCCCACAACCCCAAAACCAAACACCATGCCTGGGCAAATCCATCTAGGATGCCCATTAACATTCAGATGGTGCGTTTGAGTGTTTTTTAGGATGCCTTCCTCTGTCACCTTCATGGACCTAACACGTGGCGAGGGGTGGATCTCCTGTTTTCAAGCCAGAATGATTAAACAGCTCAACTGCTACAGATTCGACCATAATACCAGCACACAGGCCCGGGCGTCCAACTTTTCAAAGGAACAAGCTGAGCTAAAAAGAGTCCATATCATCTGTCTCCATCTGCTAGCTTCTCTGAAGTCGGTCTGTGCCACTCATGTAAGCCTTCTGCTTTGGCATGGGCAGAGTTAGTAAGAAAACACTCAAACTTTTACAACTTCACTTCACAAGTTGTGTGATTCAATTTACTTAATTACTGGTGGCCCGAATAGCAGAACTAATTTGAAATTCAAAGAAATCAGAATGGATGCATAAATAAAGATAATAGTAAAAGAGTCACTCAACAAATAAATAAGCTATAGATAGATAAATAAATAGATAGATAGATAGATAGATAGATACACACACATACATATTGTACATACATGCATACTGTAAAATACATACACACATACATACATACATACATACATACATACTGTGGACAGATAAACCACACCGATCAGTTAAAGATGAAAGATGAGACAAGAGCAATGATTCTGTTAAAAAGATTTCCATGCCAAATATTTCTCACCACACCTGCTCTTGCTTTCTATTTCAGGTGATTTGCTTATTAGAGCACAGGTGTGGATATTTGTGGCAGGTTGAGGAGCAATGTCATCAAGAAATACAGAGATGAATCTGCACTCTGCTTTTGACTATGATCTAATAAATGGTGCATAAACTAAAAAAAAAAGATGAAAGAACACAGAATAACACCAAGAAAAAACAAAATAATAAAAGCCAAAGAGCACACTCGGGAAATTTAACTTCAAATCTAACATAAAATCTAACACTTCAGATGCATAAATATTTTTACAGTGCAGTACAAATCATTCAAGTGACCCCCATCCAAACCCTCCATAAAAACTGTTATGTTGTTGAAGACTGGCACTGCCCCCACTTACCCGAGTATGCCCAGTAGGGTTCTCCAGCAGCCCTCCGTCCCCTGGGCACTGACGCCTCACTCCTATGATGGCCCAGTCGTGGAGATACCGCTGCCGACCAGAGAAAAACAAACAGGTCAGGTGATCTGTATACACAAACCTGTATGACACTGACATACACACATAAGACTTTAGATTAGGGTACAGATATTTACCATTAACTACAGTAGCTATACAATATAGGCCCCTAATTACTGCATATTCATAGTAAGTATGCTAGTTGTTGTATAAGAATTATCACCTCAATGCTTTGCTCAGTAAAGGGGCTATACAGTATAAGTTGGTAGTCCAACAGGAAGAGTTATTCACAGGAACAGTTCTCAATCAAAATCAACTATAGTTCTGGGTTGTGTTGAATATGAATATATGAATAGACCATATATGAATAGACCATGTTTTCTAAATATTTTTGAAGGAGAATAAGTATTTATTTTGTACTACTGCCTTATAAGTCCCATACTCACCAAAGCACATTAATATCATAATTCATATACAACAACTAGCTTACTTACTATGAATAAGCAGCAATAATGAGTTTGTATCCTATTTATGGTCTAATATGGATGGAATAAGCTCATTCAGACTAAGTTAATTGGCTTTTCATTCAAAACAAATGGCTGTTAATAATTTGCATGCTAATAAGCTTCTAGTCAACGGTGACTACAGTATGTGTATCCTAATCTAAAGAGCTATCACAATATGATTTGTTTTTATAACAAACTGCCACATTAATCACCGAAATTCACACAAATATTTCATGTCCTTGGAACTCTTTCTTGCATATCAATGCTGAAAGTCTCCAAGTGTCCTTTTCTGTGTGTGTTTGAGGCTGTCTGTGACCGTGTGTGTGTGTGTGTGTGTGTCTAGCACAACACAGTTCAGAGAAAATCCACTGATGAGCAGTCTTGAGTTCTCAGTGAACTGGCTGGGGGGCGGTTGTGGACGGTCGGCAAGTGCTCAGTGTTGTGTCTACTGAGGTAATCAAAGGCAATGATGGCGGTTGCCAACACAGCTCTCCAGACAGGAAATTTCAGGAGCCATCACTCAAGGTTCGTTATGAGGCACCAATCTCAGACTCTCAATTTAGCTCTGTGAAATCACAGACAGGCGCCTTTTTTGAAGTAAATGTTATTCTCTTCATTCGGCGGGACACAATGAGAAGAGACAGTGTATAAATAAAACAGGGGATTGGGGGAGGGGGGGTGAAGGGGGGTTGAGAAACGATGCTGAAACAGACGCAAAGGAGCGTCAATCAAAGCTTGCTTGTAACAAACGGGTTCGCCCATCCCACGAGAGAGACACAGAAAGAGAAATAGAGAGAGAGGGGGAAAGAGAGAGAGAGAGAGAGAGAGAGAGAGAGAGAGAGAGAGAGAGAGAGAGAGAGAGCAGGGAGAGCACAGTCTTGACTTGGCCTCCTTGCTGTCCCACTCCAGATAACAGTGGGAAATTAATTTGAACTTTCTTCAAAGCCTAGGGGGAGTTAGTTCCTTCATTCCTTCTGTATTTTTTTTTCTTTTCCCTTCTTCCCCCCTTCCCCCTCCCCATCTCCTTTCTTTTGTGTGGTGCTTCCCCCATCTTGAGGTACTCAAGCTGGGGCTAAGGGACACAGAAATGAGATGCTTGCACAAACACATTTTCCCATCCTCTGCTCAGCAATTACCAGCCGTTGCATCATCACGCATGGGATTAATTAGACGCGGCTGCACTAAGTCGATTCATTGGAGCTCGGCGATTAAGAGCGCTCCCATTTGTTTGCCACCCGTCCAGAGTCATTAACACTGAAAGGTTTAAAGGACAGGGCTGCAGCGGCCATCGGCACAGCATCACTGAAATGGGGAGTCATAATTATTAGACATTTAGGTAATGCCAGTGACCAGCTCCGAGATCAGTGGCAATTTATGTGTCGGTCAAGAGTGAGTCTGAAATAATGGGCTTGTGTGACTGGAGATAACAAACGCCTGTTTTAATTCACTTTCATTTCGCCGGGGCCTAATTTTAGCTAAGGGACTTCATCAGAAGCAGATTCGGTAATCATATACAAATCAGTGACACAGAGGAAAGGGAAAATTCAAGTGGCATTCACACACACACACACACACACACACACACACACACACACAAATACACACACACACACACGTACATCCGCACAAACACATAGAGAGAAAAAAAAAAAAAAAAAAAAAAAAACATGCAAAAAAAGACTCAACCTAATATGATTTAATTTATCACATATAGCAACACAAACATCAAACTTTTAATGAAAGACACCCACATTGACTGTCTGGATCTTTCCACTCTGTGAGTGGGCCTGTTTGTTGGCTTTAATATCGAATAAAGTGCACTGCTATCTCTCTGACAGTGATTGAGAGAGAAAGAAAGAGAGAGAAGCAAAGAGAGCAAAGAAAAAAGGAGGGAGGAACTGAGAGACAGATACAGAGAAAGAGAGGAAGGAAAGACAGTCAGGATGAGGAAAAAAAGAAAGCGAGATAGAGAGAAAGAAGTGAAGGGACAGAGAGTGGCTTGGATTGGAGACTGAAGGGGCTTTAGGGGGATTCTAACGGACAGGTTGAGTGACTGAAAGAATCCTGTTACTTTGATGAAAGTGGGCAGCCGACAGCAGCATGGTAATGGTCTACACAACCCGCCCCCCCCCATCCCCCCATCCCCCCATCCCCCCGTCGCCGCTCTCCCCCGACGGTCAGAAGATTAGGCTGAGATTCAGCAAAGCCACACCGATCCGTGCAACACAGAGGCTCAGGCGACTCTCCACCTGCGGACACGGCTCGCACAACAATGCCACGCAAAGCCAGATCAGAAGCTGCCGGTGCGTTCCAGCTGCACGCGGCTTTGTGGTGGCATTCAGTTAAGCACACTGTGCGCTCGCTGCTTCTCTATGTACGTGAGATAGAATAAAGAAAGACAAGCGCGCAAAACCGCAGCCAAACACCTAACTACTGGGCCTAGAAAAAAAATCATAATAAAAATAAAATAAAATAAAATAAAATGAAATAAAATGAAATAAAATAAAAGAATGATCCCAATCCAAGGTAACCTCAACAACTCCACAACACAATCTACCATCTCCACTCCATCCTTCCCTCCAACAACACTTGCAAACAAGCAAACAAGCCGCATCGGCAACTGAGGCCTCAGAATAGCACCTTTCAGACTACCAGGGGAGGTCACGGCTTTAATTAAGTAAGAGGTCTCCATGGCGCCTGTATCCACACAAACATCCCTCCATCGCCTGATTGTCAAACGCACCAGGCAGTAGTACACTCATTCACACTTCCCTCTTGCACACACACACACACACACACACACACACACACACATACTGCCACACACACACACACACACACACACACACACACACAAACATACACATGCAAACACATGCAAACACACACACACACACACACACACACACTGTACATACACAAAGAAATGCTAACACAAATTGGGGGGCCTGAAGGTGTTTTGTTATGTTGTGCATCAAGTGCTACTTTCACATTAATTTCAAACTGTGGTTTGGCAACTGCCGAATGTGCCAAATGTGTAATTAGGTGTTTGATGTTCTGATATTGTAATTGGTTTTTCAATGCCTATGTCTGGCTATTGGATGCATGAATGAATGCATGCCTTTGTGATTACGTATGTGTGTATCTCCAATGTAAAAATATATTTTTGACACGCCTGACTATTAGGTGTTAAAAAGTGTTGTTTTGGGCTCAACTCAACCATGCAACTCCCATCACTCATTCCCGTTGATGACATCCAACCCCACACTCCCACCCCTGTTTTCTTTCTCTTTTTTTGCATGGAACGCACTAAATTCGCTGCACAAACATCCCCAAATAGCGAGGCAGGCATTTACACGGCGTTGGAGAGCACACCGTTTGAAAGGGCATTCACCGCATTTGCAGACATTCGATCAGAAAAGGTCAGGGAGTGTGTCGTTGTGCATGGTACAGGAGACACAGGATGCTGTTGCTCTCCGGGCATGCGACTTTTTGATTTGGCAGCGTTGCCGAGATATAGATTAGTTCCAAAAAGGAAAGGCCAAAATCTGATTTCCTGTAGATCTGTATTAGTCTTTCTTGCGGTAAACAACGCCAACAGTCTAGATCTTATGCAGTGATACCTGCACGCAGGTCAAAAGAACAGGACATGATGCGTCGAGAGCTCGCTCTGCATAACCTGTTTTCAGGACAGACTATATCCAGGCAACATGACCTAACTTCAAAAATAAATCTCTTGACCAAAAACAAAGTGTTCTCAGCGTGTGTGAGTGAGTGACTTCTCTCTACACTGCTCTACTCTTCCCTCCATCTTCTGCACTGTAACGCTGTAGAACGCTCAAGAAAGAGTCTGGCTGACGCCGAGCTGCTTTCTGTGCCTGATGGGCAACATTAGTCTTCTTCTGTAGCCAAGGATACAAACGATTGCGCTCAGCAGCCTCCGACAGCTCACAGGTACCCGTCACTCCACAGTGACACTCGCTGTCAGCCAGGTGGACGGCTTGGAGTGGAGAGCTGTCTCCTCTGGCCCTATCACACGCTGGCAGATAAACCCCGGAGCAGTCGGAAGGGAGGCACAGTGGAGACTTGGTCAGATGGCTCTTCTCCTCATCACTTCGCTGTGAAAGCCGTGGGCAGGAGAAGCGATTACCTGGGATAGTTTTTCTAAAACATGGAGATTGAGTGGAACTAATCCAGGCAATGGGTGACAACTCGATGTGGCTTCGCACATCCGCATTTCACCATTAATTTCAGTATTATACTTAGAACTAGATCTCTGACATCATGCCAAAACAGCCGCCACCTTAAGCAAATGAGATGCTGCTGGCATTAAATCCTGCTCACTCTGAATAATTTATCAACAAGGTAAGGCGTGTGAAGACAGGAAAATGGGTTTGTTTATGAGAGATTATGTTAGGAGCCAAAATTTGCAGGCAAGAATGTTTGCTTTGAGCTTAAAAAAGGCAATCCAACAATACTATTCAGGCTATCTGTTGTTAAGAGAGCCTCATCTTGCTATCTTGATCCGTGTGTTCTATTGTATACTGTATGTGTGTGTGTGTGTGTGTGTGTGTGTGTGTGTGTGTGTGTGTGTGTGTGTGTGTGTGTGTGTGTGTGTGCGTGCGTGTGTGTGCTTGTGTGTGTGTGTGCATGTTTGTGTGGGAGTGCTGGTAACAGACCAGGATGACCTTGTGTTGACCCTTCATATCTTCCAATCTGAGTCAAACCGCAAACAGATAAGGCCAGGATGGATTTTAAGTCTGACATGAGAGTCACAAGACAACACGTGTGGCTTTTGAAAAGACGATTCAGGCAGCTGGGACAGAGAGAGAGAGAGAGAGAGAGAGAGAGAGAGAGAGAGAGAGAGAGAGAGAGGGCAAGCGAGAAAGAAAAACAAATTACGCTGAACTAAGCCATGATGCTCAGCTCTGTTTGAATCTGCTTACTGCAACTGCTCTACTGTTTGCATGCAAAAGCGCTGATAACTTAGATATACCCTAATCTCATTTAAGCAGGTCGATGCCTCATGCTAGGCAATGTTACTGTAAAGTCACTCACCGTGATAGAGAACTATACCAAGTGAAATTTCATTTAAGTCTGTTTCCAAAGATGATCTACTGTAGCTATTTATTTTACAATAACAATTATATTTGACAGGAACAATGCTATTTTACATAGTCCAAATACTGTATGAAGCAGGAAACTGAAGCGTTGCACAGACAACTTTGGTCTCTATTACCATAGATATTTAATTATCATTTGTATTCATTTGTTTCTTGTCCTTATTATGAAAGTTACCAGTTAATATTCCTGTAATATAACCAACAGTAAACACTGAGACAATCTAAAAATGGTTAACGCACAGACCAAGTGACTCTGTAGACTATATATACAGGACACTTGTCCGGGGGGCCACTCCCTCAACTTACAACACAATTGCTCTGAGCCCCGCACTGTATGCAGCCCAGATTCATTGTGTGCGCCCGAACACTAACATCCTGGCTTTATCCTGTATTTATGGAAATAGTGATGACCCATTGTTTCATTGTCTGCTGAGAGATCTAACCTATTTTAGACGGCCCCCGCCGAAAGACTTCCTGAGGGAAAGTCAGCGCTGAATGAGGCGCGCCAGCACTCTATTGAAGCCTCGCACAGGATCCATCCCCTTCCTGCCCCCCACCACCCCTTCGTCCACTCAGCCACTGGCGGCCTGGCTGGTAGGCGTATACTGTACGTCTCAGCACGTATACAAAGTCTTATCCCACATATACATTACAACTCCACAATTAGGGCAGCCTCTTGAAGCGACTGGCCAAGACTCATGGCCATTAAGTAGGCTGCCTGCCGCAAATCCACTCAGCAGACTGACCAAGCTTAATGGTGTACCAACACACTGATTAAGTCAATCAAGGGCTTAGGTAAACCCATTAAAAAGAATTAATCATATGTTGGGAGTTTGATTAAAAAGCACGCAGAGCTTTGGGCAGCTGGTCCCATAAGGAAAAGAAGCATGTGCTATGACAGAAATGTTAATGAATGTTAGAAATAAGGAAAATAAAAAATTAAGTAGGTATATCTATTGTTATTATAGCGCAGCTGTGCAATTGAAAGCTGCATTTGTGACTAATGATGTTAACCGAAAACAAACATTCCAATTGAGTAAGACATAAAAATGACACAGCACTGATAGGCTTTATGCATGAATCCATCATCTCTAACTATGAATTTAAGGCTGTGTGAAATCTCAGCTCTCTTTCTCATTCACCATGAAGGCTCACACAGAGAAATAACAAGAGTGGAGAAGAAGGGAAAGCCTGATAGATAAATAGAGAGAGAAAAAGAGATACAGAAAGAAAGAGCGAGATAGAGAGAGAGAGAGAGAGAGAGAGAGAGAGAGAGAGAGAGAGAGAGAGAGAGAGAGAGAGAGAGAGAGAGCAAGAGCGAGAAAGCTTTGAGTTTTTCTTGCACGCATGAGTAGGAATGCATCTTTGATAGTCCTGAAAGAGAGGCAGGAGATGATAGGAGCACTTGAAGCACCGAGCTTCTCAAAGCTATACCCCACAATCACCCTGCCCATCAATCATCGCAGCTTAAGATAATATCCCCTCCGTCTTAAAATAACAGCGCTCAGCTCAATAATGGATGTGCGCGTCACAATGAGTCGTCTGTTAATTAAGGTGATTATGATCGGAGCACGCGCTTCATTTTGATGGCCTTAATGCCACAACAACTGTCAATGAATATACGTCATTAAGTGAAGGCTACTTTGCCATTCACTTAAAATTCGCTCTATGTTTCTTCTCAAAGGCCTAGTTATAGCAGCAGAAGGAGCTTCAAAAGTATAACTGCTTCTACAGTTAGATATACTATACTACCAGAATGCTCTGTATAAGATATAGCCTACTGTAGAGTCAGTGCAATGCGTAGGTCTCAGGCGGCATAGAGCATTTTAAGCTTAGATTACATGAGAATATAAAAGGGAATTGGGTGTCTTAAAGTGGGTAAATGAGATAAGGATCTTGTTAGTGCCAGTTCACAGGGTGTTTATTGGGCAATGGAATGTGGCAATAATGTGGCCCATCGCTGCTGATCACAACTACTCCCTAATAGTATCCAATTTCCCTACTGCTGGCTGATTACTTTAGGCTTATTGCATTGTAGTTCCCCAAGTAGTTCTCAAGCATCCCATTCTCAGGGCTATGTCACTATTAATGATTATCTGCATGAGTGTCGCATTTACAAGCTTTGCTCCTATTGAACGAGTCTACGGATGTTAACTTTTCATTAAAGCATTACAAAGGAAGGGGTTACAATTCTACAATGCATCTGCCATTATTTGATGTCATGATGAAGGACAGAGTTTTTGTGTGGGTTTGATGCACAGTGCCTACAGGTATGAGTTGAGACATTAAGACGAGTGGTTGGGGAATTGCTGCTCGCTGCGGTGATAACTCTGACATCCGTAATGGCCACCTTTAACCACAATAAATGCCTTCTATAAATAAATTCACCCTAGTGTTTCATGTTCGACCCTCAGAGCTTCAACACACACATACAGACACACACAGGCACACACACACACACACACACACACTCAAACACACAAACTGTCACACTATTGTGCTGATGACAAAAAACATCATTTATGATCAATATGCAACATTTATCCAAGCAATCTTCCTATTCACGGCACTATTTGTTGAAAGAGAAAGATCCTTTGTGAAGCGGGGAGAGGGCATGATTTAGTTACTGGATGTATTGTATTCCTCACAAGGGTAAATAAAAACAATTTATCACAAAGCCAAATGCAATCAGGGAAGTGAGCGTCTTCCTCCTTTCATGCTTCATACTTCTAGCGAATGAAGCCGTGGGAAAACCGTGGGAGAGAGAGAGAGAGAGAGAGAGAGAGAGAGAGAGAGAGAGAGAGAGAGAGAGAGAGAGAGGGGAAGAGACAGATAGAAAGATACAGAGGTAGGGAGTAGGGAGAGAGAGACAGACAGATAGAGAGAGAGAGACAGAGAGAGAGACAGAGAGAGAGAGAGAGAGAGAGAGAGAGAGAGGAGCACTCTATAATTGGTCCCCTGAAATGAGGGCATATGCATCTACTTCCTCCCATTCGGAAAGAAAGACATGCAAGGCTGCTCTTCTTAGAGGCTTTTGGTTCAGGGCAGGCGTCTAAGTGCCTTCAACAGAACATTTGCTGAGAGGTTTAAAGGCACTTCAACGGCTTGCTTGTTTGAGGGGATCTCCTGGGTATAATCCCTCAGATTTGGAACACTTAGACTACTGTAATGGTAATTCAGGGGAGTACTTTTTTTTCAGACTATCACAAATGACACAAAATGTCAACCACGTACAGAACAGAAATAAGAGAACGCAAACTGATTTGATAGTGTATCAAACTGTACAGACGATTAGCACTGACTCCACTGGGACAATGTACAGTCTCATCTACATGGCTCGGAAAAGTTCAGGAATAACACAATACAAAAAGGGTGAGGCTGAGCCAAATACAAATGAGGTGCATGAAAAATAAATTAAAAGGTATTTACAAATGGTATTGTATTTCTATATTTGACTCGCTTGCAATATGCAAATTGACTGCAAATCTGTTCCAAGTAAGAGAGATGCAGTGAAACACATATCTGTATTCCACATCATGAAGCATCAGCAACTTTGATAATAACTTGCAAAGAATACAGGATTAAGCTTATCCAAGCACCAGATAGAATTCTTCCATGTTGTTCTTAATACAAGTTTCACTGATATCCACCTGTATTCGCTTCTATGCACTAGGCTCTTTAGTCAATAATGGGCCAGTAATTAATTCAGGTCTCACAATAATTAGATTTTCTGTTGGACGGTTTATTGAACATGTGTCAAGGCACCAGCGTGACAGGAAAGACGGTACAGTGGTTGCTGCAATGGAATCTCGGTAAGTGTGCCCCTCGGTGGACAGCCTCAAAGTAACTGCAAGCTTTAGTTAACTCCTCAGGTACAGTGTGTCGTGTGTCGTGCATACAACAGGAACATAAAGATGCGTCTCATTAAAACAATCCCCAGAATGTAGTCTTTGTACTTTGCCTGGACTGGCCTGGATTAGTTTGATATTTTAACATATGTACAGTATGTCAGCAGTTTCTGTCTGACACTTACTTTGAAATGGCTAAAAAGTGACGTGAGGGACAAATTAATCATTATCTTTTTTTTTTTTAAGATACCATACTTTGACAAGCCAACAACTACAACAACAACAATACGAAGTGTATCATACGCTACACACAATTAGCATGGGCTCCACTGGTACTAACTGACTGGGACAAATGGTGTGTGTGCAGTCTCATCTCTATGGGTCAGAAGAGTTCAAGCATAACACAGGGCACAGAAAGGATGGACTGTCTCAAAGTAACTGCAAGATTTAGTTAGTTAGCACATAAAGATGCGTTTGATGAAAACAGTCCTAAGAATGTTGTATTTCTGCTTGGCTTTGAAATGGGTATGACTTGCCCATTATGAGCTTTTCTTTTTTAAACACACCATATGCTTGGACAGGATAACAAACAAATGGAGGTCTAGTCACAGGCAGCATGTGACCCTGTGACTGCAATAAGGCATATCCCAGGCTGCCACTATCTCCTGTGTCATCAGAATTTCTTTTAAAAAAAAGCTAATAATAAAATGAAATAAATATAATATTAATAAAAAAATGTCTGCCCCACATATGGCCTTTGCTGCAGGGCGGCAGCGCCTGGGCACCGGGCAGATTATATGGTGGCTTACTGTGTGGACAAAATGCACTTTCCACATTTCCTGCCTGCTCTCCTGGTGCTAACAAGCTGCTGGGATGGCAGATTTTGGAGCTTCCAAGGTGATCACCTCAATAGAGAGGTTGTCTGCTCTCTGACTCATGTGAGTGCATACGTAACCAACTGCTAATCCTGACCAGCCAGGTTCAGTGCCAGCTTTCACACAAATACATCTCTCCCTCACTCTCACTCTCACTCTCTCTCTCTCTCTGTCTCTCTAAGGTGGCTGAAAAAATGGTAGAATAGGACAGTGTGAAGAGTTTCAGGGCAGGAATGTTTAATTTTTAAAGCGATTCACAAGTGGGAATATGATTTTTTTTTTTTTTGTTAGGTTAGGTTAGGTTTCATTGGTGGTTCCCAAGGTGTCAGAGACAGAATCACATTCTTTTTCTGGGACATTCCTTCACCGGTAAGCAATGGTATGTGAACAGTAATTTCTTTTCAGTTCATATGGCTTATTCATCTGCTTATGTGTGTTGTAGAGCTTTTGATAGCGACTTCACCACATTTATGAACTTGACAAATAGGCTCTCTTTCAAACTCTAAAAAGAAGTTACCTAGCCGCATAATTCTGAGATGTTATATAAACTCACTGCAAAAATGCATTCTTTGGCTTGGATTCTGACAGTACCTTACATGGCTCTAACATTACGTGTTCTCCAAAATTGAAAGCTCTTAAAGCATAATGCCTACAGCTGTTGAATTAGTGAACGTGGTGATTCATACCAACATGCCCTAAGCTATGGCAGCAAGCTAAGTGGAGTCAGGCTCTGATCACTGGAATCAAATTAAAAAGAAGTCCCGCCAAGAACGCAGTGCTATGGGCCACCTTTCATAGACCTGACTTATTCCATGGCTAAAGCTGTTGCAACCCTCTACCCTGGTTAAAATCTCTCTCTCTCTCTCTCTCTCTCTCTCTCTCTCTCTCTCTCTCTCTCTCTCTCTCTCTCTTTCTTGCAGGAAAAAAACCCTTCTACACACCCCAATGACTCAAGGATAGCAGAGGAGAAAATGGCAGCCTGATCTACAATCTAAAATATGGATTTGGATCAATGCATTCCATTACTTTTAATGCTTCCATGTTATTGATTTTCTCTCTGGCTGCAATTAAATGATTTACTGCCTCTTTGTATTCCGGCCAGATTCTTGAGACGGCCGGAGAAGAAAGGCTAGAGAGTGAGGGATCCCTTTCTGATTTCATTAGAGAACTGGCCTCTCAATCACTTCCTCGGCCCAGACCTCATTAGGAATGACTGGAGAGTCCACCGGAGAGCACGAAGGACAGTAAAGTATTAAAATCACAACAGCCCCTGACAAGGGGGCCCTTGATGCATTCTGTGGAGGCCCGCCCTTTCCTGCTCTGCTCATCACCTGTCAGGTTGAAGGTTGCCATCCCTCTCCGCAGCGCACGCCGGACCGCGTTCCGGCACTCAGCGGACTAGCGCAGAGCCCTGTGGTCATTATTAGATCTGCCTGTGCGGCACAAGCATGTGTGCGTTCACGCTTGTGCACAGACACACACACACACACACACACACACACACACACACACACACGCACACACACACGCACACACACACACACACAGTTCACAAGCCACATGTTCACACAACACATCATTTGAACAAATAGCTAGATTCCCACATACACACACACACACGCGCACACACACAGACGCACACATACACACACAAACACACACACACACACACACACACACACACACACACACAGACGCACACAGTGGTCTTGTATTTCTCCCATAAAATGATGGCTTGGACTGAACATGATTGTTTATGTGCATATGGAGTATGGAGAATAAACGATGAGTGCATAAATAGGGATGGAAATATACAGGACCAGAAATAAACCTGCATGATGGCATTTTCCTCTCAGGCAAGTTTTCAGTTTCATGCAAAAAAAAAAAAAACAGATTGAAGCGTCAGTAAGATCATAGAGGAGATAGATCCAGTGAAAGCAGTTCTGCTAATGTCTAGCGTAGTTTCTTTTTATAGGACATTTTCCCAGCAGACATCTAATGTTACTCAGAGAGCTACTGAAGCATAAAGCAACTTTGGGTTCCTTATACTGTACTATTACACTACAATTGCATTTCAATTCCAATTTCCTGCACTTCAAATTTCATTTCAATATGCTCATTTAGTTGCAAAACAATCTTATTAATATATTGGTCCATTCACATCAAGCAGTTAATTGTGAATACCGTAACGCAAATTGCTGTAGAAATATGAGCAACCTTTTATGGTAAATGAAAGAGACATGAGAGATAGATATTGTCGAACTTCATACTTAACTTGTGGAAAATAGATGTTGCCAGATCGGGTCACTTCCCGACAGTAATTGCTCCCTATGAAATTACAGCTCGAGAGGCAAATCAAAGGAGATGGAGACAGTCATTGGGACATTGGGAGTAAAAATACTGTCATGTCTAATACTGGATATTCTCAAAACCGTCTCATGCTTGAGAGATGAAAAATCAATGTAGCTTATTTTGGATTTGATTCCTGTTTGTTTGCAAAGCTGATATTAGTGAGGGGATTGCTGCTGCTTGCATTCAATGCCACCATTGTGAGAGTCTGGTGAATGGGACAACATGGTCTGCCGTTCTCATTAAATTCCACACACACACACACACACACACACACACACACACACACACACACACACACACAAGAAAAAAGTCACAGCGACATACATGCATTGCATGCACATTTACCACTTTCACCACATTACATTGACCATGAGTCATAGGAAGAAGGTGCATATGGTTTCAACTCACGCATCTACACACATACTGTATGCACAGACACACACACACACACACACACACACACACACACACACACACACACACACACACACACACACACACACACACACTTACAGACATGCACACACAATGAGGCTGACACTGAACACAAAATTCCATAAACAAAGAGACTTATATCATGGGAAATCCCAGCCCTTCCTAAAGCAAATAATCCAGCATGCCTTCATTTTGTGGAGCTTTGATAAAACAATGGGAAAATATTCTAAAGCAGCGTAGATTACCATCGCTACAGTACGGCTTGGCCAAGAGTCCTGCCCTGGCAAAACAGTCTGGAGTCCCAAGACTTATCATCATTTTTGAAAGCCTGGGCTAAACAGCACACACATCCGGGTTTATTCACATGCTCCTGCTGCTACCTCCGCTCCACTCTCCCCTTCTTACTGAGGGTGAACATTGCCTATATCATTCATCAAATCCACTGCAATCACACAGAGATTAAATAAAGCAAACAGATCTACTGAAGGGGAAAGGGGGAATGTGATGGCACTTCACTCATTCCAAGTACTGGTTCCCGTCATTCCCATCCTCACGACTCACACAAGCCCACCTGTATAATGATATAGAGAGTGCCAAGCCCATAGGCCATTTGACGGATTAAGATTACTGCTTTAGCACCTTTGATGAAGGTTTACATTTAAGGCCTTTAACGAGGTCTGTGTGAATCCTTCCTTCCTATTATCCATTATATGTACATCATCTGACAACAGGTTTAATTGAAAACAGGATGACATCTGTGTGGTTCAGAAATCTGAGTGGCATCCTCATTTGAGTTGACAGAATCAAAGAAAAGCAAGAATAGGATGCATAGACTTGATTGACAAGGACTGTCAGTGCCTTAAGCCGTCCTCATCATCATCATCATCATCATCATCATCATCACTACAAAGGGTATGGCTTGGACAGTACATCAAGTTAAGATTTTATAATGGAGAGAAGGAAGACAAAAAGGATAGAACACTTATCTGAGCAAAATGGCTCTTCTTCATAATTACTTAAGGGAACCCCAAACTAGTAGTGAATGGAATCCAAATGCAAATGCTATGTCCAAGTCTTCTGTATGCTTTTATCTTTTTGTTGAATGGCTTGTCATTACCTTGCATCCTCTGTTCTAAAGTTTACCAACGAAGTCCTTTAACACCAACCAAGTCCCTACATAACCCATCAGGATAATCCTTACACTTCTAGGCCTTGGCTATTGTTGCTTATCATTGTAGTGCGTTCATCACACTAATTCAGTCAATGGGATTAATTTAAACAACCATGCATATGCGAATCGGTAATAACAGCCTAATTTCCACAAGGTCAATAACACTGAAATATATCTGGACCTCGACCTTACTCTGTCGACTTTGTATAAATAATGGTAGTTTGGATAAATAATCAGTTAAATCTTTATATTATGGTCATGCTATGGTCAGACAAAAACATTTTTATATCCACGACAGCAAACATTACGCATAGTGCAATTGTCCCGTCGGTTATAGAGCCTGAAATGGCCTGTCGTACGGGTCATTCGATGTTGAAGCTGGTGTTCAGACACCTGTTCACATACCACCTCGAATCTAGTACCTAAAATTACTTTAAAGCGCACCACACATTCATCTCTTGTCTCAAGCCGATGGTTTCAGTCCCATCTACATTACTGGTGAGTAAACTGCGTTCCACAAATACTCTCTTCAAACAGTGCGTCCTCTGTGAATGTGGGCGCACATCTCAGTCCATTTACGCTAATGTTTAAAACATGGAACATTTATTAGTAATTTATTGCGCTACTTGAAATTGATGGCAAATTCTTCCTATATATTTTTGTTTCGAATATAATTGACATAAAGGCTATCCATGACACCTCAAATTATTGGCGCTTTAAAAATGTAACTATCACAGCTAACATGCTTCTTTCTCACCCGTTAAACAGAGCAATAGTCTGTACAGTATACATTACTAGCTATTGTGAAATTAATTCAAGGAGACATGAGAATGAAAAGTTGATGTGGACTGTTAAGCATGGAGAAGATGACTTACCGGGATTACAATTGCCCGACAGAACGAGGAGAGTCGACAACATCATGCTCAAGATCCCGCATCGGCAGGATGCCTGTGGTCTTCCCATGTCCGAATATACACCGTGCGTAAAAGCCATTGACTGATGAAATTCAGCGTCAAAAATACACATACGAGCTTGACAGAGAGAATGTCACGGCTGAAGCGGACTCGACATCAGTTGTTAGCGGTTTGTGCAGCAACTCATTGCCTTGTAGTCTGACGGACATTCAGTGTACCACCCGTACACTCTAAATCCTTGGTTTCGCCTTCCAAACTAGAATTTCTAACATTCCCCCAAGTTATTCCTGACCGTTGGGGTCAACTGACTTGTTTCTCCTCACTGTTCTATGAGTAAACATAGGGCAGGCTCTCCGTCCTTCAAGCCGGCGAGTCACGGACCCTGCATTGGCAATGCTTCTCCGCCAGGAAGTAACCGACATGTGAGCTTGGCTCAGTGGCAAAATAAGAAATACAGAGGAGCGGGATGGGAGGAGATTCAGAGCCCTCTGGATCCTAGCGCCGAGTAAGGCGCTACAGTCTCCTGAGTCGAGAGAAGGCATGACAACGAGGGACAAAAAGTCGCTTCCCTCAACATAACACAATCTTTACCATATTCCCGTGTCTCTTGCGTTCCTATTAGCAGAAAGTCTTGAACGGCTATGCCAGTTTTGTTTTCTTTTTAGGACACACGCTCACACTTTTGCACAGAGGCTTGTGACATTTTCTGCCACACCTTCTATCTTTCTTGTCTTTTAGAACAGTGAATTAGTCTACTACATTGCAGTAACATTGCAGCCATATCCTGGAGTTGTGGTAAGTTTAATTTTTAAGTCACATTTCATTTCTCCTCAATTCTACACCCATAAGGAAGGCCATAATGTATGCAAAATACAGAATTATAGAACTATGTGGAAGTAGGCCTATGCACTGTAGCCTATAATAATAATACTTTGTATGTACTGTATAAGTGTATTTATACGAGTATATGAATATATTGGGCCTATATATGTATTTTATAATAGGAAATATCCCCACTGTCCAGGTACCCTTCTTCTCTGCTTGATGTCTGATATTGACATTTTAGATAATCAGCAGCTAATTAAAGACGCTGTCCGTGGTCCTGCACTGAGTGGACCAGCCATTGTGGATGTAACATTAAGGCCTACACTTAAAACAGAAGCCCAGGTAATGCATTACGGTAGTGTTCACTGTTCATTTGCACCATTTTTTCTTGGTCATACAGTATTGAAATACATTTAATGCATCCACTGACACCTCAACAATGAGCATCATGATGTCAGTGATAACCACTTTTTTATCACCTCTGCAGACAACACACTGCTGGGTTGAGTGAGATTCTGTTGACCTATTACTGGGATGCTTTTATAAGTAGGGGAGCATGTACAGGAGCATGCAGCAAGACATGGTCAATATGTGTAACAATAGTCAGCATAATCTGTCTTTTTAAATACCAATTCCAATATGGTTTTTGCAGTTGTGTTGAGGAAGAGAACCCAAACCCCTTTGTCGTGAGTGACAACTGACAAGAGAACAATTTTGGCAAGCATCACTTTTTTTGACGGCCACACAAATCTCCCACTTTCCCAGCTCTATACACCTCCACGTTCAACAAAAGCCCATAAGACCATGGTGTCACACAACAGCCCCCCCACCCCCTCCATCCCCAGCACCTCAAGATTTAGTACAGTTAAATGGTGTGATGGCTGCCTCCATCTCCCTCTGCCAAAGCTGTGATCTGAATATGTTGGAGCTAATTATCACCCCCAGGTATTATCAGCTGCAGGTAGCGCAGCTGAGAGAGAGGCTGCTGGAGAGTCAGGCTCATAGGCCACTTTTGACAGCAGTGACAGAGATGGGAACATGGGGACCACCAGCAGCAGGAGGTTCTGAAAGAGTCACCCAGCTGGACTTTAATTTGAGCAATCTGATTAAATTCCTCATTTAATTACTCTGCTCTCTGTGGGGCTGTTGAGGATTGCTGCATGGATGTGGTCTCTCTTTGAGTGCACACTCAGCCATCTGCCTCTTGCATCTTTCTCATGCCTTCATTGTCTTTTGCTCTCTTTTTTTGTTGTCTTTCAATCTCTCTCTCTCTCTCTCTCTCTCTCTCTCTCTCTCTCTCTCTCTCTCTCACACACACACACACACACACACACACACACACACACACACACACACATAGACACAGACATAAATATAGACCCATACATACCTTCATTCAAAAAAAACAAAAACAAAAAGAACCACATATGAATACAAAAAAACCGTGCACACACACACAAACACACACACACACACACACACACACACACACACACACACACACACACACACACACACACACACACACACACACACACACACACACACACACACACACACTATCCATCTACTCGTATTCAGAACTGATGCCCTGGAGTCTTCCCATGAGAGATTCTAAAATGAGATGCAATGACCTGCACATTTTCCACCAAAAAGAAAAAAAAAAACCTCACATGCACCCGGCGGTTTCAGCCTCCAGACAAATGGTGTGATATTGTATGGTGTGCCCTGGCAGGCTTTTTTATAATGTTCAGAGCACAGTTTCATGATCCAGGGTGAGATTTATGATTCAATGAGCCATTCCTTGTTTCTTTGATTTGGTTTAGAATTCTCCCGCGGGAATACTGTGTTCCACCTCTTTCTCTTTGAGCTATGGGCAAGACCACCCTTAATCTTATCTGAGTCCGCGCTCTGTGACCCAGTAAGCAATTTTAGAGCTCAGTTTTCTGTGCTATTTACTATTTATCCAAATCAGTCACAGGTACAGAATGATCCAGCACATGGACAAAACAGAGATCCTATTCCCTGAGTGTCCACCTCCTCTTACTGTAACAGAGGATTTGGCCCTAGCTTTACTCAGGTCAGGGTTTTAGCAGTGTCAAGTAGTGAACTGTTGTGGAATTCTGATGTTCTGTTCGGCCAAATCCATGACCAGAAAACCAAATCCATAATGCACACAGAGTTCTCACACCTATATATAAAAATATATATAATATAAACACATTTCACATGCTGCGGCCACCAGTGACAAAAAGTTATTCTCTTTCATCTAATTCAGATGTTGGCAGCTGGTGAAAAATATATGGTGGTGTACATCTTTTATGTGGCATTAATTTAGGCCACAGTGATATATAATTGATTCAGCATCATAGATACTGTGCTCACCATATAAATTATAGGCAAGGCTATTTTCTCCCCCTTCTCCCCTGGAACACAGTCAGTCTTTATGTATTCTACTCTTACCGTTCTGATCACTGGTGGTTCAAACCAGAGTCCAGCTACAGAGTATACACTTACCAGACCATGTAGAGATGTTAGCCCTTTCAACTTTATGTCTTTGTACTTACCATGAGAATATTGTAACATGCAATCAATTAATTGAATTGATTAATTGCTTTGGATAAACATCTTTGTCAAAATATAAACTGAATCTGTTTTTGTCTTTTTAATGAAAACAAACAACTCATTATTGTATAGGAAATGTAAGGATTTTGCAGAGGTTTTGACTCCTGTTGTGGTATGGGTTGGCTCTGATCTTTCAACTACATGATTCATTCTCTGGTAACTTGTATTAACGTGTACCGGTAATATATATATGGGCAATTCCACGTAAAAGTAAACCTCACCTTAAAACTTTAAGTCTCACCTACATGGACATACAAATTCTTTCAGAAAACTTCCAATACAAAAAAGTATCGTCTCGATGTAAATATTCAACTGAGCAAGTTTCGAAAGGATATCTGTTTGTTAAAATTTTTACCCTATTCAGCTATAATGTAGTAATTCATTAATTTCATAAGACACAAAAATGTGATCATTCTGTCAAACAGATGTGTGGGGGTGAGTATAGAATGCATGTTCATCTGTGTGCAAATTTGTCCCCTTGGCCATAGAAAGCTTCATCCATTCACAATGTCTTATAAATGTGGTTTCCTAGGGTTCATTAATTTCTAGTCATCAATAGTTGCGAAAACCACATTATGTCTCCCTCTTATCAAAGCATGGCAATGAATGATGAAACAGGGACAATAGCCTCTCATGTTGCACGTCTGACATTTAATCTTTAAACTTTGCATTTTAAAGGCTTGCTGTTCAGTCATCTCTATAGTGTGAACTTGATGCCTCTGCATAATTAATTGCAGTATTTCATTTTTGATTCATCTCACTTGCAAACCCACATCATTGCCATTGAGGATAAGCCTCGTGAGACCAAACTGATCTCGCGAGCTTCAGGTCTTCACTCGCAGCTCAGTCTGGCTACTCTCCATTGATGAGAATTTGGAGCAGGTTGCCAAACAAACGAACCAATCAGCGTTGGCTTTGAGGCGGGTTGAGGTGTGGCGCAACGAGAAGCGGGTCTAAAGAACATGTACGTATGTTAGTACGTCATATGCTTTGTTGGTCTGATTGGTTGATTTGGCCCGTCTATCACCAACATAGGTGGTGATGGACAGATGCCTTATCCAATCAGCCAAAACAAAACGAAAACGAAACTGACGAACCAAAACTACTTCAACGGATCATTCCCAGATGGAATTGTGAGAGTAAGTCCATCTAGCGGAGTCAGGTTAATGAGGATAGTCTTGTGCTCTCAATAAGTCTAAAAACTAATTTGAGGTTATAACTTGTACTCAACCAGGTCAGCATTCTTCTCTTTAAAAGGAGAAAGAGAAAAAGAATAATAATCAAAATAAAACATTTTTGCCTTTTTTTTTAGAAGGTGCACCTCTGCAGCATTAACACTCTTGACTTCATAAATGTACCTCATCACTCCTGCAGCCCACAGGCCAAATGTAGCTAATACTCTCCCAAATGTACTGGAGCACATTACCTGAGCCTGTTTCAGCACTTTGCACCTCCTAAAGGGCCTGCAAGGTCTGCAGTGTTAATGAATCAAGTGATGGAGGAATTCGTTACTAGAAACTACAAGGCACAAAATGTAATCACATCACATCTGATGTGGTGCTGAGCTTGGCAAGCCATTGTAGACAAGACTCTTTGCCTCACAAAGACTCTGCACACTACCAGTAGGCATACTTTGTGGTGGCTGAGAATATGCAAAGCTAAAGACAGACAATGCAACTTTTTGCCCGTGTTTGACGTACTGTATCCTTTTTATCAGACAATATGTTTTGGCACCATGGCGTATATTCCTATGAAGGTATGGGGTGATGTAGGATAGCACCTCAAAAAAATAAAATAAAAAAATAATAAAAAAAATAAAACTACTTAACACTTGACATTGCTAATCTTTTTGATATAATCCTCACCACCATGTTGTAGCAGTGCCAGACTGGAAAATGTTTGGAAGGTTTTATACAATTTGTAGATCACTAGTGTTGCAGAAAAAAATGGCATAGTGTTCCTTCAAATAGTGATCTGATCAGATGGTGATTGGATGTGGTGTCAATGAGTTTGCATTATGCCATACCGTAATTCCAGAGGGGATGCAAGATATCCATCTCTGTATATTGAAAAAGTAGCAAGGCTACTGTATGTCATGGGAATGCAAAACTACTGAGAGAATAGTTTTGAAAGAGAGAATGCAAGAATATATTTACACCTTTAACAAAACTAATTCCCTACCGAGACCCTCTGGGAGCTCTGTAAAATACTCACATGCCGATGTTGAAATGACTGACTAAATATCTTATTGAAAGTATTTCCTTTGGGGGTCAAGTATTTTATTGCATGGATTGCACAATTATTCACACCTACACTCTCATGAAGGACATGAAGATAGCTGCTGGAACGTCCTCTCAATGTGCATTTTATCTTGTCAAATAAGAATCCCTCAAGGAAATCACTTTGGATAGTGGATTAGGGTCTTTCAATTCAATGGTAATGCAATTAAAATCAACTATGATATAATAAAAACTGATGGAATCTGTTCGAGTAAATAAATTCACTTTTCTTGCATTTCTACCTGTGTGTTTCCATAAACATTCCCTGATGACCTTTTGTTTGTGCAAATCCCACAACTGATCAAACATTTTACATGAATTAGGAGAGTGTCAATTGTACATAACCCAGTGGATAGAAAGGCATCTACTGTAGATGCCTTAGTCATATTTACATGAACATGCATAGAATAGAACAAAATCCAGTTTAGCCTAATATTTTGCTGTGATGAAGGGCAGTGAATGCATTTTCTAGCGGGTCATTGACAAGCATTGCCTATACTTATACCCACTTGTCATGCAATGCCGTGCCTGTGACTGAAACTTAATTGAAAACAGATATTTATGCACAAATATATATATATATATTCTTTTACATTCAAACATTCAATCAGAGTAAAGTTTTTTTTCGGTTTTAGGCCAGTAAATACTATGACTTTTTTGTGTTTGTTAAATGTCAGTGCAAAGGAAAAAATAAAAATAAAGACAGATTTTTTGTATGGGTTTCACTTGGGTCAAAGGTTTTGACCATCCTTCCATGAGCTTCTCACAACAGTGTACTGAAGTTTTTGGCCAATTCCTTTTTCCCTAGCCTGTAATTGAGCCTCCTTGTCTTTTCAATGCTGCACACACATTTTCTATAGGTATGAGTGCATTAACTGAGTGTCTTAGCATGATAGGCCTAGTAGGAGGAAATTTCAGGAGGAAATTTCATAAGCAAGGAATGTGATCTTATAACCACTATTTGTGGCATCAAAATGTTGATTTCAACCCACCACTGCAACACCATCCCCAACCAGGCAACTCTCTTTCCTTCCCTCTACTAGGCCACTGGGACGTGAACTGTGTTCCTCCACATATTTGTTTAGTAAATAATTTATCAGTTGCTAATCAAACATTCAGAAAAGCAGTTACTTCAACTGCCTCACCATCTCCATCCCACGGGCGAGGACATGGCCTCGTCTAGGCTCGTCTAGGCAGCTCGGGCAGAAGGACTGATGCGAATTTGAACCACATTCTCTCTCTAGTTTAATTACCCAGTAGTGGACCAATCCCCGCAGGAAAGAGCCAGAGTCAAAGTCTGTCCCCTGTTGCTTTCTCATAATTAAAATGTTTCAGAATGTGCCTTCTTGACTACTAGATAACACAATCCCTTGCTGCTCTCGACGAGGTACGTCTGGGAATAGTTGCATGGTTGGACTTTGAAGTGCACAAAATTTAGATGCCAACCTGAGTTTAAAATAGTTTAAACTGAAACCTGCCTCAACAAAATGATCAGTCTGTTCGGAGCTGGACAGTCAGAAAGGCTGTAAAGATGGGAGACTTCATCATTGATGGCCTTGGGGCAATAGTGGGCACAGTGGTGGAGCAAAGTGCAGAGTCTCTATCGGTCTGAGCAGCTGACTCTCAAAAAATCTCAAGACTTCAAACATGGACTTGCTTCATTGTTTCACAATTGGAGCTCTTTGCACTTGTGCCAGGCATCATTTTTCTGTATAATCCAGAAAAGGTTTTGACTTCTTAAAGGATACGTCTGGAGTGAATTGAAGCATAGCCCTTTTTAACGAGCCTGCTAAATGAACTAGTTGGCAAGTGGAACAAAATAATTTGGACCAGCATAAACCAAACGCGAACGCAGAAGAGAACAAGCACTTTACACTGAATCAATAGAACCTCGTTATTCAAAACCAAAAGTAAGATCTGAGGTACCTTTTACTGAATGTAAAGTGCTTTGCGTTTGGTCTATGCTGTTCCAAATTATTTTGTACCACTCGCTAACTAGTTAATTTAGCAGACTCATTCATCAGGACTATGCTTGAATTCACTCCGGACATATCCTTCAAGGTCCAAGCCATATACTCTACTTCTGGCTATGTTCACCAACTTATTATACCTTGTCCATTATGAGCAGAAGGTATACAGTTGGCTGGTCACTGCCATGTACTTTTGTCCATCTGTTCTGTGGGTCAAGGCAGGTTGAAGAGATTCCATATATACCTATAGGTTGAAGGATCTCCACTGCTATCTCACTGCACCAACTCACTATACAAGACTGTTGAATTGTAGGGATGTAATGATACACTCAACCAGTCATATGGTACTCAAAGGTCACAATATGACAAACTCAGACAAAATATGATTGCAAACAATTCAATTTTATGAGAACTGTCACTAAAATAGTATTTTCTACTGAAGTGAAATCTATGTTACCAACTTGTCATCTGGCTTTGGGGCTGTCAAAGTAGGCCTAAACACTAGACTAAGCCTACTGACAGAGGTAGAAAGGAGAAAAAAAACAAACATTAAGTATGTGGGCCATAACTCTTCTCTCTGGGGTGGATCTTTATCATGAACAAAATCATGTAGCCTAATCATTTGAGGGATCTCTGTAACCTTTTCTTTTCATCTCAAAGGCACAAAATGAAATGTCTCTGACAATGACACATAGGCCTAAGAGCCACCAAGACAAACTTGTAGGTTTGCATGAGATGCTGTAATGGTTCTCTGGCAAAATTGTGTCGACAATCTTCAGTCTGTGTGGATGTACTGTACAACGTTGTTAACTACTACTGTGATATGTTGTTAATCAGTATCAACTGTATCAGTGATGGAATTAACACCAGGTGTAGAGTGGCAACAAAGAGAGAACCCCCAAAACAGGACAAAACTGTTCTTGCCTTCATCAACAAGTTATGCCCACATTGTTTCAATGCTACTAGCAGTATTCTGCAACCTCCAACAACAGGGCCATGGGGTGACTGACACTGGACTATAGGTTATCTACAACTCCCTAAACAAACGTGCCAAAATGTTCATAATTTACAGTATGCCATGAGCGATTTCATTGCAAGTGGATATCCTGCAATTAGCATCTGCTTGCCATGGAATAACACTGATGCAGGCCTACTGAATATTCCGACAGGAAACTGTAGGGATATGAGATATTACTTGCATATTAATGAAAACACCATACTGTTTTGACACCTGCTTTGTGGAAATGCTACCTAAGTTTCCTCATTGTCATGGATGCTGGAACTTGCTGTTCTTTCTGATTAGTTGTACAACCCCAATTAAAAAAAAAAAAAATGGGATTGTCTAAATCGTCAATAAAAACTAAATCCTATTATTCTCAAATACAAGGATATGTTTGACAATACACCAAGGCAATATATTAGTTCTTTACACCAAAGTTCTTTATTGTTACATATTTATGGTAAATTTATGGTGTTTCATAAATGTTGGGTCGGTGTCAACAAAAGGCATGAAGAGTTGAATAAAGTAATAAAACACCATACAGCCAACTGAAACATAGGCTAGATGAACTGAGAGAGGGTATATCTCAATTGATTAACTCTAGAGAAAGTGGAAAATAAGTAAGCAAGTTTGAATTTACTTATTTTCCACTTCCTCTAGAGTTACATTTCATGGGCTATTGAGATCTTATGAACATTTTAAGATCTCAATAGCCCATGAAATGATTTCCATAACAAAATCAGATCTTAAATACATGCAGTCTTGGTAATTCAATAGTTATGTGTAATGCATGAGCAATGAATGGCTCCACATCTCTGTGTAGTTTTACATTCATGTTTGCAGCTTTACAGTATTCTCTTGGTCCTATGACACATGTTGGTGAGGTAGCTTGTATTTCCCCAAAAACAATAATTTTGCCCAGTTTCACTTGATATTTTGTCTTTGTCACTATTCTCTGTTAGCCTGGGAGTTCCCATGCTCCCTTGCACGCTTATTTCATTTCACTCTGCAGAGCAGCATGGTGACCATGGCCGTTTTTCTCGCCTGCTTTCGGTATCCAATCGCAGAACAAAAAGGGATTTGTACGGCCCTTGATTGCATTTTACGTCACGTGGTGGCTCTGGTATTGGCTCCGAGGTATGTACAGACGCTATGATAGACATTCGTAGCACCCAATAAACGGCTATGGACAATTGTAAACAATGCTTCCGCTACGAGAAATGCAATAGGTACTGTAGGTCCCCAGACTAAATATCACTTGTGATTTTAGTTTGGCATTCGCCAGGCTAATTCTCTGTCAAATTAATGGTATGTTTAGAAAATAATGGTGTTCTGTTTTTATTGCCTTTTTACAAGCGTCTCAACTTTTTCAGAATTGGTGTTGTATAATCACGGTCATCCACACTTTATTAATTGTTATTAATTAGGCCTAACTGTTTTAGCTTTTACCATCATAAATTATGGTTTCACAATTGATAATGGGGTTGAAATGCAAATGTCTGAATACGTAACCAATGTTTTTGGCATTTCATCAAAGTAAAATGAGAAAATTATTTTAAAAATTAGACACTTTAAAGTTACTTTGAAATACCATGATTATTAAAAAGTTACATTATATCTCTAATTATCAAGAATTATCTAATTATTAAGAATCACGTTCAAATATTTATCTAATTTCATGTTTTGCCATTAAAAAGCATACAGCCTTTTCTCTCTGCTCTCTGTGAATCACAGTTGTACTTTTCATCCTCAGCTTTGTATCTGATCTGTGTTAGACAGAAAAGGCTACCATATTACAGAGCAAAGAGATGCATGTATTGCAAAGGCCCAGACGTCTCTTTGATTAGAGCAGAATAAATCAAATCTGTCACTGATTTGTATCGGTGGTGGTGAGGCAGGGAGAGATTTTAGTGTTGTACGCGCTGTTAGAGCACCTGTCTCCCACCCCCCTGACCTCATCCATATGAAAGAGCAAAATTTGAAAGAGCCATTCACCATTCTACTACAATCACTACAGCCTGCTTTATATGATAACTTCCACAACTTCAAACATCTTATAAAAAAGGAAACAATGTGCCAGCAAAACCATTCTCTTTTGTCATTTAACGGAAACACTTCTGAAGTGTTGAAATACGATTTAGCAGACAGTTTTCCTAAGTACTCATGCCTTTTAAACTTTTCCATTACTCAGGACCTGGAGAGGAAATTGGTTTGAAAATCATACCATTTCATAAGCTAATGAAAACTTTACAGCGTTATCGTCAAGAGGCAACTCATTTTAAACATGATACCTTGTGTCACCGGTAATGCCATCTAAATTATGCTGTGTGATATTTGCACGTTCTTACATCCTCATGTTGTGCAGCATATGTAAATCTACCTGCAGAAACCGCACAGTCCATGTTAAGTTAACATCAGTGAACATTGTGAAAGGTATAGTATTCCAATTGGCCAGGCGGCTTTCATCAGTTGATGGGATGATACTGGCATACGAGGAAATAGAGTTCTTGCCAGTGCCTCTTATACTGTAGCTGGGGGTGTATGAACCTGGTATATAATACAACATTTGTTGCAATAATGCAAGGGCCCCTGACCATGTAAGCTATGCCACTGGCTATGAGTTGACATGCACCTGAATAACCCCTTAAAAGCAGTGATGAAAAGGCTTCACAGAATTTTCTCCTAGCTGCAGTAAGTACTACTAAACCAAATGTGCTGCAGATGCTCACAACACTCAGAATGACATACAGTTCTCTGAAATTTCTTACTGTATGAAATGTCATGTTGCCTTTGGCATGTCCATTGATTCTGTAGATCAGGGCACCTCATTAACCTCGGCTGCTGTCCTTCATGTAACATGTCTTAGTTTTGTCCATGCTGTTTGAATCAGTTTCTTCATATGAATGCACCTATCCACTGGGAAAAAAGGTATAAATATATCCATGATTGATCGGATTACCTTAGATTGTCATTTCACCTTGACAAGCAATTAGTAACCATGAATTAGTAATGTGATAATGATCTTCCTCCATGTTGGAGGACAATCTATTTCAGATAAATACAAATGATTTCCCCAGAACTTATGGCAGATGCATCTAATTAGTGACTACATTACACCTGTAAGGAAAGCACATTTCTAATTGCCTTTCCTAATTTCCACAGAATTGAAGATGATCAGAAGGCTGAAGGCTGGTTCTCATACATTCAGTACTGATCTGCTAAGCAGCTCAGTCTGGATACTTAAAAAGATTTATATGAAACTTATAAGAAGTGTCATATAAAAACATATAAAAACCTTTCCAGCCAGAAACATATATTACTATCCAAATCTTATATGGCACATACTATATATATAATAGGCCTACTGATAGTTTAGATGACGCATTGGACGGGAATCAAACTGTCAACCTTGTAGTTACAAGTCTTAAGCCCTAACCACTAGACCACAGCTGTCTGACACAAAATGTGGCAACAACACCTACCATGGCATCCCCATGTATAAAGAATATGATATAAAAAACATGTTTTTCTTTAATATTTTTTGGGCTTTTTTATTAGATAGGACAGTGTAGAGATGACAGGAAGCAAGTGGGAGAGAGAGAGATGGGGTGGGATCGGGAAATGACCTCAGGTCGGAATCGAACCTGGGCGCCCAGGGTAATGGTCTGATGCTCTACCCACTGAGCCACTGCGTACTCACACATATGATTTTAATTTGTGAATTTGTGAATTGTCAGTGGCCTAATATCTGATGTCAATATCCTACAAGAATCTACAAAATGGGGTTTGTAACCACATCACAAAATGCATTGCATATATGAAGCTTATAACTTCTCATATGGAAAAGTTTTATTTAAACTTTACAATGTTTCTATGTTTTATGTGATTCACACATTGGTGAACTTAAAGGAATATTTCACCTTTTTATGAAAATTAATCATTCATCCTCTTCCCTGAAGTTACATATGTGGGTAAAAGCATTTTATCTCTAGTGCATGCGTTTTAGCTTAGCATAGGTGCTGGAATGTAAAGTAGCCAGATAGCAACTCTTTGGCTACATTCCATTCCATTGCCTATGCTAAGCTAAATCTAAAATTTGGATTGCCAGACCAAAATGATTTCTTACACAACATGTAGGAAAAATGTAAGTTTCATATAAATCTTTTTTGTATGGGTTTCCTGTCATCTGCAGGCCTTGGATATACCAACAACCAATAAAACCAATCATTGTAAAGAGAAGACAGAGTGAAAGGCTTCACAATATGGAACAGCAGAAGGTTAAGCTGAACTATATCAGAAAGACAGTTTTCTAAGTTAAATGAACTGCATTCAGCCTATATAGTGCTTTTCTATTCCTAAGAACTCAAAGCACTTTACAACAAATGCCTCACATTCCCCCATTCATTCACTGACACACACGCGTGCGCGCATGCACACACACACACACACACACACACACACACACACACACACACACACACACACACATTCATACTGTACACTGGTGGCAGAGGCTGTCATGCAAGTTGTGAACCTGTTCATCAGGTGCAATTTGGGGTTGAGTATCTTGCTCAAGGACACCTTTAAGGGGTCAGGTGGAGCATGTCGAACCAGCAAACCTCTTGCTGAACGCCTCCTCTCGTAAGTCAGTAAAGTAAGTCAAAATGGTTGTTCTTTTTCCACCTCTGTTGAATTTTTTTTTTTTTTTTTTTTAAATCAAACCAAGTTGATCCCTCAGCACTGAATTTCGCCAGGATGAGCTCACCTCCACTTATCCTGGTAATAAAGAACTTTTGTACAATACACACATGATGTGTGCTGTGTTGTGATGATGATGTTGTGTTTTGTATGACAGCCTTCACCACTGGTGTGTGAATGGAAGAATATGAGGTATCAATCTGTAAGACATATTTGAGTCCTTGGATTGAAAAACACAATATTGCACTGCAGGAAAAGTGCATGGTATTCAATATGTCTACAGAGTATGTGGCATATACTGCACATATTATTCAAGCATATACAGAGGCATGTAGGAATGCTGTGCACAGCTGTGAGCAGACATATTCCAGTATATGCATGGATATTGGCATGAATGGAGTTTTCAACCCCCCTCTTTCAGTACAAGTGGTTCGTACATGTAGGAAAACAGTTAAGTGGACATAACAGTTACATGTATATAGCTGTATCTGAAATCAGTAAAGTATTGGATGGATATAAAATCATCATCATCCTCATCATCATCATCATCATCATCATCTTTATTTGCCAGACTCAGAGTCCAAAAAGTAACACAATCTAAAAAGACAAATGTTATTATTCATAGGAGTACTTCCACATTGGTATACAGTAAGTGCTTATTTTGCAGAGTCAGCAACAGGTCCTGGGCCACTTCTGATGGAACCAAGGGAACTCAGAATATTATATTTGAGCTTTATTGGGTGCAAATGCCTTAGGCTTCAATGCCCATGCTGGCCACTTGTGCACCACAGTCATATTCTATCTTTTGGCAGTTTTCCATGCTTTTTGTTCAGCATTTTTTGGGCCAATGATGTCTAAGACCCTGAAACACCAGGACACATGATATGTATGATATGTCGTTCCACTAGTCTAATAAGTCCACAGGGGCCACTCCCACACCATGCTGCCCCCCTCCTTCCCCAAAACCTTGTCCCTCATAACCTTATTTGTGGGGATTTTTTTATTTTTTTTTGCCTTGCTTTGTAGTATGTGGGTCTGAAGGGGATGCAGCCAAGCTCATAACTGTATTTTTGTAGTAGAGCAAGCTAGTGTTGGCTATCCAGTAAATGCAAAATCGGGGGAACTTCATTCCCCAATACCTTGTGGCAAGAGGGTCTGAACAGCACTTAATTACCTCCGCCAAGGAGGTTATGTTTTCGCCGCCGTGTGTGTGTCTGTCTGTGTGTCTGTGTGTGTGTGTGTGTGTGTGTGTGTGTGTGTGTGTGTGTGTGTGTGTGTGTGTGTGTCTGTCTGTCTGTGTACAAGTTAATTCGAAAAGTACTGCACAGATTTGGATGACATTTTCGGACAACGTGTGTATTAGGATGAGTAAGAACTGATTTGATTTTGGTGGCGATCAGTGATTCAGAACACATCTGTGAGCACATTGTCTCGGCGGAGGTCTGCGCTCTCTGAACGGTTTTCTAGTTTGACTTGTAGTGTCTCTGTGACAGCCCTGGGAGCCCCTAAAACCAGCACAAAGTAAGCCTTACTAACTCCCAGGGAACCTGCAAGCCCCAAATAGGCCCCAATGGCATTGTAGAGAGCCATGGACTCCCAGCCAGAATGTCTGATCAGATTAAACATGCCTCTTCAAAATATGCATTGCACTGGATGTTTCAGGTTTATAACCAACCACCAGAACCCAGCCGAAACAAACAGAAAAAAAAAAATATATATGGGCAATTCCAGCGTTATGGACGTGACATTTTCGTGCATTATTGATGAACAAAAGGCCAGATAACCTCTGCAAACCTAGCAGTATTTCACAATTTTTTTTCATATTCTTCTGCAAACTCCATGGCTGAATACAGGCAAACAGAAAAAAATAATATCATGATTTGCATCATAAGAATATGAGCCTTTCAATTTGCGTTATGGACGTGACGAAAAACGGACAAACTTTTGAGAGAGCGTAGTTTTTGCTGTGAAGTGTGTGAAATTTCTAGAGAAATGTAAATATTACTACATTCATACCAAACAGGACACCTCAGTAAAGACAGAGAAAGACTTAATTTCAAATGTAAATGTAAAAAAAGTTGGTTTTCATTGGGAGACATGGCGTTATGGATGTGACGTTATGGACGTGTAACAAGAGAAATAGTAATATAACAATGAAAAATAATTGATAGCATTGCAGCTTTGTGTGTGTTATCACCCACTTATGCCCATTATAAGCCCCTCCCCATTCCCAGCTCAAAGTTAAGTTAATGGCAAAGCACGACTTGTTTTATACATATTTTTTTTTAAGTGAGCTTCAGTGAGGCCCACTGACACACATTTGCCAACATGAGCAGTAAGGTCAATGTTCTTAATGCACTTGACACAATTGGATTGCCAAATTTCAAACTATTTGAATCTGGAGTGCCCTGTGGCATTGCCAAAAATAAAACCAAATAACCAGCTTCTAATCTCTTTAAATACTTGTATGTTCAGTGTTCATAGTCTTCAACACATTATCACAGTGATGTGTAAGGGGAAAATAGACAATCATACATGTAGATTCTGTTGTTTAAGTATTTCTGATATGCTGTATACGTGTCACTAAGAGTGGATATCACCAGTAGGCCTACAATTGGTCAAGTATTTACAGCTTGTCAGTTGGTAATGGAACTGTTGTATACAACAAAAACAATATTCCACTTGTGGTTGTGGGTATGGTAAGCAGATATCGGCACAGCCACAGTATTGCTAGCTAGCCTACACAGTCTGCATCCCAAACATCCTCTATCAACCCCACTCCATTCCTACTCATGTTATGCCAAATTGCTTAAATTGTCCAAGAGAATTTTTGGTAACACTTTTTATGAAACTAGTAGGCCTATTCATGATTAATACATATACACTCTTAAAGGGTTATAACTATTAGCATCTATATGTTTACACAAGACTATTCTTATAATTACAATGTTATCCTCTATGAGTGTGTTTATAAAGATGTATGAATATTGCGTTCATAGAAGGTGTTAATGAATTATCTATGTGAATATTTCAGTAGGACTAATAAAGGAACTCGGTATTATCATAAAAAAATTGACAGGATTATTGAAACAGTGTTGTTTTCTTGAGCTTCATTTAAAAAATAATTATAAATATAATTAATTATAAATATAATTAATTATAACATATTATTAATAATGTATAGTATTAATAATGTATAGGCTACTGTATGTGCGTTTTAGTGTAGTTATTTTGTACAGTATGTTCTCTCTCTCTCTCTAAGCCGGCTGGGAAGGGCTTCACTGACCTTTCGCATTGCTATGAATTTCACACAGATTCACACCTCTCACTAGTCCTCCACCACTTGCTGATTTCCAATACAGAAAAGGTCACAGCATAGGCCTTTGAGAGTTACACATTCTCACCCTGCAACTGTTTGTTGCCATCTCACATGTGGTCAGGGTAATCACAATTCATAGGATCTCAGAGTTTCTGGAGAAAGTAGAACCAATTTGAATGCATGTCAAACACCTACATTCCACAGAGCTAAGCAGCATTGCGGAAGACATGCCTTATTTATGAGGCGACTAGACAATGTACATAAGGAGGAATGCAAATAATGTATCAAAAGAATGCATTGAACAACCAGACATATCATCCTTTTATTTTCTCCAGGTTCTTCACAGGGAATATATGATTAATCAATATCAAGTCAGGGCCCACTTTTTAATCCAGTGCACACAGATTTGTTTTTTGGGGGGGACTGGGAGTATTGTGTAACTCTTATGCAACCGTAGTGTGTTTTTTTCTTCTCTCACGACTACCTTTTTATGTTGAAGGTCCGAGTTTGTTATTGTACGAGTGCAAGTCATACTAGATTATACCATTTCCCATGTGACTAACTGCAGTATGCTGTATGCTAGGATTACTTCCTCCACTTCCCCATTGTAATGGAAACAAGCCAACCAGAAGCTAGCTCCGTGTTTTTGGAGCATGGAGAGAAAAAAAAGAATTGTGAAATCCGGAGAAGATATGAAGGAAGGGGAGCCAGCATCCTAGTTTGAATCTCGTTAAGCCACAGATTCACTCCCAAAGCCAAGGCTGAAAATAAAACAACAGCCTTTTATCTGTCTATGCACGTAGAGATGGGCCAGCCCCTAAAAAAGGTAAAGTATACACACACACACACACACACACACACACACACTAGCTCACAGCACACACCAGCAGTTTGCACTCAAGTGGGAACGGAATCTTTTTTTTCCATGGCACTGCAGGGCTTTACGTTTTGTGAAGGAGACAATGTGACCAATTAAAGTTATTTGTATGCTTTCCAAATAGAAAGTGGCAAACTGCAAATAAGCAATGTCGCCAGGCAGCAAACAAGCCATTGTGGCAAAAGCAGAGTAGAACTTAAACTAAAGTAATGGTGTGATGAAAATAAGCCTACAGGCAAAACCAACACTCCGTTTACAGCAGGAAAGTGTTGTGATGTATGTAAGTGTAAGATCAACATCTCTCTCTCTCTCTCTCTCTCTCTCTCTCTCTCTCTCTCTCTCCCTCCCTCTCTCTCTCCCCCCCTGCACATGGGATGCTTGCATCCTAAGCCTGATATGATAAAAATGCACAAGATGCAATCTCATTGCCCACAGTACATCACTCAAGGGGACAGTGCAGTGGCCTTTCTGGAAGCTAACGACCCACAGCTTTTAGCGTCCCGCAACCATCAGCATAATTAGGTTCAATGGCGGTGTATGACCCTCCTTTTTTACATGCCCTTGAAAGTAGAGACGGTTATTGGTATTGACAAATGAGAAAGGTGGATGGAAAGTGATGCAGTGGCTTGGATGCATTGGAGAGTCTCTTACACATATGCATCCAAGCACCCCCCTCCACCACCAATAATAAAATTAAAAAATAATAAAAAAATTCTGGCCCCTTCCCTTCAAAATCTGGCATGCTTGCCTACTAGTTAAAGGAGTGAACAGGTATAATTGGCAATAGGATATTGATAGCGGCCATTTAAATGAAGACTGTTTTGAAGCCTCTTCTCCTCAGTGAGTGTGTCTGTCTGGAGTGGAGCCCATAGATCAGACAAGAGCTTAATCTAGCAAATCAGCCCCGGGGCTTTTCCGGCCGGGTATATAAGGTATTCATCTGCCACTACTTCTCTCACAAGGACAGCAGCAGTGCATTCCAGATTTTTAATTTTCTGCTGCATGTTCACCTCTACTTACAGATTCCTCAAGCAAAGTAAGAGTTATTCGTGGGCTGATCGGTGCCACCCCCGGCCTCTAAAAAGCCACACCTAAGGATCCACTTATCCTTGATTTGGTGCTGGTCAGGGACAGGCCCTCAGACCTCATCCATATGTATTGCCTCATGCATGAGGTACTTTCACCAAACCATCGTTTTAGGTCACAGAATCTGCCTCCCATGAATGTAATACTAGGAGGATGGCTTTGACTTCAAATGTGGTTGAGGAGCCAGGTGTAATGTTCTGTGGCCTTGGCTGAGTTTGTGCGTCATGAAACCGTGCCATAAAACAGTCAATCTACTGAATCAAGTTCCATAAAACAATACAAGGGTGGCTTTTTTAATATCTTCAGTAACGTCAAGACTGTTAAATGCAAATAATATGAATTTACGCAGGATTAAAAAGCCTCTTAGGCTTAATCCCATTGTAAATCCATTTAGAATATACAGTAGCACTATTCAGACTTGCATTGCTCTTGTCTCATTTTGGTCGGCTTAGACTATTGGTTTCAGAATAATGAATCCTTAACATAAGTTGGATTTCCCATCTGGAGATAGAAAGTGATAACAACTATTAACACCTCCTGCACAAATAAGAGTGAGATCGCTTTGGGGCAGACAGTCTCTCAATGAATATTCACAAGTGGTAAAATAGAACATCATAGCATATACAAGTTCTTGCTTATATTTTAATTAAGTTAAGAAATAAGACATAAAACAAGAGATGATACATAAAACAAGAACCAATGTGTTTATACATGAGTCATTAAAAGTACATTAATATTCAACTTATTGAGTCGTATATGATCATATATGACCTTAAGTAACCCCATGAGTTGAGGTGTTATTGGCGTATCAGACTTGAATTGAAACTGAATTATTGAATTGCTTAATTTTGAAGGAGAAGCCGTATTGTAGGCTTGGAGCCACATTTACAGTGCACTCAAAGACATTTCTACCTATAGAGCGCTTCTTCATGGGAGACATAATAGAACTGAGATCATGGGTGAGAGGTTTAACACCAAACCCCTTAATGTATGTTGGTGTAAATGCTGTCACATTTCCCTTACATACAAAAATAAAACAACATTCACACATATTCTCAACAAAAAAAATCACACATACCCATATCCAAAGGCTTAGCATTCATCATGGTTTTCAGGTGATAATCGATAAAAATACATCTTGAGGTATGATTTGCATAGCAAACCAAAGGCCAGGGAAATTGACTAAAAAACAACAACAACAAAAACAGGCAAAGGTAGGTTCATGGCTGTGCTGAGGCATGAGTCAAAATTAATCCAGGACAACATGGACTAATGGTCAGCTAGATCTGAAAGAGGTAAAAAGATTCCCTCTCTCAAACCGTGAACCATTAGCTAGTTATTTCACTCAACATTTAAGCCAATTGTGATCACAATCTGCTGAATTTTTGGAATACCCAGATTTTTATATCTAGACTATCAGAGGTCTTGGGAAGTCATAGAGTATTACAATTATGCATTTCCAGACGTGCATGCAAGAAACAATCTGCTCACTTGGCACCTAATAGTCATCCTTTATTTTCAAGCAGTGCAGTGTGGGTGAGTTGAATAGAGTGGACTGCATGGAAAATACCCCAACACCTATAGTATTGTGTTTAGATTTCAAGCATAAATTGATGTATGGATTTAAATCAACACAATGGAGGAATTGATATATGTCCCTTGGTGTCATCGTTCAACGTCATGTACCACTTAAATAGAACTCAGGTCAAAATACAGTACATAGTGAAATATTATGCCTTCTGCACACACATTGACTACATCAGACTACATTTTATGTATTATACTGTAATCATCAAAATAAGCAGTACCATAAGCCGTACCATATCAACAAGCTACACGTATAGAGGTGATATAAACCAACGTATCAAAGTTACGATGGTTTTGGATCACATCAGCAGATCCAAGATGTAAGAATTCAAGGTCTGAAACATTGTAGTTTTACAAAGGGACAGAACAGCAACCTGCACCACATTCCATGATGTGGCTTCTAGCAGATTTAAAAATGAAAGTCAATGTGACATTTTGTGGCATTCTCTGTGAGATCTACAGTACCAGTTCTATCTTTGTATAATCATATCTTTCTGGCAGGGTTATTTGACAAGTTATCATTCAAAAAGTCAAGGTCCTGACTAAAGTGATTATGATAACAAAAGTTATGTTGCCTTGTCTTCCACCCACAATAGAAAATAGTAAACTGACTGTATTTACATTTTTTTCTACTCCTACGAGGACTCAAAGCACTTTACCTTGTATGCCTCACACACACACACATACATACTGTCCATACATACACCAGAGGAGAAGGGGCCATGCCTCATTATGCATACAGTACATACAGTACACCAGTGTAGAAGGCTGCATTGCAAGGTGCCAACTGTGAGCAATTTTGGTCATTGGTCTTTTTTGCTCTAGTCTGTCTGTCTGTCTGTCTGTCTGTCTGTCTGTCAGACAGTGCTGGCCCTCCAAATCTAGGGTTAGCATGAGGGTTAATGGGGTTAGGGTTAGGATTCAGGTCAAGGGTTGCTACTCCAGGTCAGGCGGAGTGTGGATCCAACAACCCTGCAACCCTCCCGTTGCCAAGTGCACCTCTACCATCTCTACACTGCCTCCACTGTTTCAGGTGAAGTGACACAAAAATACAATCTGATGCTGACTGAAATACAAATACATAAAACCACACAAGCATGGGTGGTGTCAACACAAACGTTGAACAATACAAGTCTATTCATTACCAAACAGCCATGAAACTTATTAGAAATGTAGACAACATATTCTCTGTCATCTGTTATGATTTTATATGTGAACTATATTTCTACAAATGGTGGAACTGATTGTCTATTGTATTGTGCCGTGTATCAGTGTCTGTTGCCACTACTGCACTGCTGCTGCATGTACATACATGTAAAGTGTTAGATGCGGAGGGAATTTATAGTGTCCATTATGTTTGTGTTGTTAACCTGTGTATCCAAAAGCCAGATTAGATATTATTGCAATCCCCTTTCAGGGATGACAACATTGAAACATAACTGAGATTAAACACACCAGAACGGCAGACAGTATAAAACAAATACAACGAGCAACCACCTCAAGGTATATCATCACGTAACATCATGACAACACCACAGTACCACACTATCAAACAGATTTTAACACCTCCAAGTCACACTGTTGTCAAGTTATCAAATACACTGTGGAAGTGTATCTGTCATTTATGTATTTTTCATCGGTTTGCCCTCTTTGATCAGCCACACTCGTTTTACGTCAAATTAAAATTCAACTAGTGAAGTTTTTGAGTCCACTTGCCAGACCTTTAAAGTCAGGCCCCAAACAGAAGATACTGTTAGGGGGTCTTTGTTATGACACATCTGAGGAGTTACTTTTGGATGAACCACATCAACCTGTTTTACATAAAAAATGACAATTATTGACTGAAAAGAACAATGGTTTATTTTTTTTCATATTTCGCAGTCAAACAGTAGGGCACAATCAATGTTCTCATTCCCTTTTGTGGTGGTTGTTATTGTTTGCCTGCCATCGACACATTCCTTAAAATCAGGGGAAAAAGTTTGCCTTCGCATGCCAGCTTCAAAACAATTAGCAATTAGCACTTCTTTGTCAGTCTTCCAGGCAGCAAAACATCCTCATAAATTATTTGGTAATGTCTGGCAGAACATCTAGGCTTCATTCTACCATGGAGGCACTGTCAGATAACATTTCAATAGACTTTTTTTAATTTTAATGTGAAAGGATGATTTAACATTGATTAAATGATACAATGGTCTCACTCTTAGACAGCTTTCAAGGACTGAATTCTAGCGTGGGACAAAGGCACAGTGCTAGAGGCGCTTATAAGATCTTTATAGCACAGACTGAGTGATATATGAAAAAAAAACCTTTCTTGCTTGACCTTTCTTTCTGCATTTGCATTCATCATTTGAATCCTCTATCTGACCTCTGGCCCTTAACTGCATAAATGTGTCTTAAGGGCTGTTTTTAGCTTATCGCTAAGGACATGAGCTCTTTTTTTTCAATGATAGACTGTTCTAGCTCATCTTAGCCCACATCTAATCTTCATGAAGCTCTTTGAGATGTCCTTTCAGTCAAGATATCAGACCTAATCTCATTTCAGACACTGAAGCCTTTACTGAAGGTAATGTGCTGACGCTGCACGTCTGCCATGATTTATGAGTGGGCTTTAATTGGGTGTTTTGCTTACTCTTACAATATCGAGAGGTTGACTCATTTTAATTAGAGAGCAGGGATGAAAAACTAAACATGTCAGAATGCTCACACTTTGCCAGAAGTCAGACATCTTTCATGCATGTGTGGATGTTGTAGATCAAGGTACAGTCCTACTGTACAGTAAGTAATTGTTAAGAAAAAATTACCATCTCAAAATGAAGGGACTTCCTGTCGTGTTATTGTCGTTGCCACCACCCCCTTCATGCTCTGTGTGTTCCCCTGAGGATTATGCAACAATTAGCTATTTGGGTCATGGTGAACTCTATGAATATGTAACTTTTACAGTAGCGCCTCTCATTTTACAGTAAAATAATAGGAGCCTAGAAGATCACATGCATATGCCTCCATCTGCACTCATTTGCATATATCCAAGGGGATAACATGAAACAGATGGATATAAAAAGAAATCAATGACCAGTTTCTCAGACAAAGATTAACCATAGTCAAAGTCTAAAAAATTAGTCTTAAACAGACTGAAATAAAGTCCTCTTTGAAAGATTTTGCAGGGTGAGATCATATGTATGTCTAAGGGTGCATCGTCATTCTTCACTTTAAAAGGATCATCACATCAAATGCCTTTTGTACCTGGCGTCCGTTTCCCAAAAACATGCAGTAGTTGCTAACCAGTCAGGAATTTAGTTGGTTGGAATTGGGAAATTGCACTGCAATCAACAAAGCTGCTAACTTAGTTAGCACCTACTGTATGTATTTGGGAAAATGGACCCTAAATCGATATACTGTAGCACGGTAAACGTTACCCTTCAATAATCAGTGGAAGTAAAACTAGCTGAACATTTTTCTTAGAACACCCTTTTCTATTCTTCCTCCAGAGAAGAGTCCATTCACCATCAGTGAAGCTGTTAAAGAAAAGCTGTCCAAGCTGCAAAGAAGCTTCTTACATTACTGAGAAATGGGTGAGAGACCAGGAGCAATGAAAGTGCTGTGTTGTCGCTCACTGCGTCGAGTAAAGGTCTAACATGGTAGTGAAAGAGTGAAGGCACGACTTGGCCTCAGTCAACAAAATGAATGAAACTGAGCTTTTTAGTTCCCGTTGCCACATATTAAATCAGCTCAATTGGTCCTCAGCAAGCCAGCAACGCTAACTTTCAAGAACTGAAGATATCAGGTAACTGAAGAAGAGTTTTAAAGGCAAAAAGGGATCTTATAGCTGTCATGCTTCTTTCAAGTAAGCCTTCCGCAGTCTAGAGAGAGAGAGAGAGAGAGAGAGAGAGAGAGAGAGAGAGAGAGAGTGTACAGGTAAAGCAACTTAGCTGTCACTGAGGTGTTATTGAGTGTTGCACAGCAGTATATAAAAAAAGACACATTGATTTCCCAGACAATATCAAACCAGATGTCTCTTTTAAAACACAATGTTCTCAGCGTTTCACACCCGGTACACTTTTTTTCCTTTCAGTTTTTTTTTTTTTTAATGAGAAAAGCTACTTTGCTGCTTCCTGTGTTTTGTTCAGTATATTCATACATTGGTGTGATGATTTATGTCCTTACACCTGCTATACGACTTCAAATAACTCAATTAATTTACACACCAGAGGAAATATACCGTAGTATGAGGTATGCATAAATGAACGTGAGAATACTGCCACTTGCATATTGATTCTATATGGTTAATTTTTGAGGCCATGGCAATGAGTGTGTGAGATTTATAGCAGACATTTATCAAATTACTAACAAATGTTAGTGGATAATGACAAACAGCTGAAGCAATTTATGTGGGGTCTGGATAGCCTGCAGAATTCAGTAAGAGTTCTGGGATACACAATAGTTTGTAATGGATTATTTTCAAATGCTTTTAAAATAAATGTTGGCATGTGATACAATGTAACACCAGAATTGAACTATGACAAGACTGCAGGAAAATGAAATAAAAACATATTCTTGCATCACACAAAGGGCAGTCTAGTAGGCAGAACATAATTATTCTTGCTCAAAGAGATGTATAAATAGCAATATTTATTCTTGTGAACTTAGATGTGGACATCAAAGGATAGCCAATATAATAATAAAACTTAAAAGACGCTTCATCTCCTCAACTTCAAAGACAGTGGATTTATTAGCACTTGCAACTCCACCCGCTTTGCATTTAGTGACTGAATCATTGGGTCGGTCGGTCAGCATTCTTTCTTTAAAACAGCTTTTGGGATGTTCTTTTCCTAAATGTTTCTCAATTCCTACTCTTGACTCACCAATGCAAAATGTCAGTTTTTTTATGGAAGATACTTAAGGCTGCGTTTTTTTAACAGATTCAGACTTTGTCATTATGCAGGAGATGTCCAACTGACAGAAACATTTAAACAAATGGTTGATGCACTCTAATGCAACTGTAACATGACTAAACAAAGACGCTGAATACTATCTAATGGACTATTTAAGTATGATGGATGGCTCTCAAATGTATTAAGTGATAGAATTGACATGGTAAATGACATCATTTTTCTTAATTTATCTGAGTTGTTCAACCATAGTGCCAGCACTTACTTGAAATTAGCACTTTTCCTGCTGACATGAGCAGAGTGGAATAAAAGAAGAGTTTTTAAAAGGGGCCTCCGAGAACTGAGCAGATTGCTGCCTTGAAAATGTATTCTTGTTGTGGCACTGAAAAGGACTGTGGCCTGATGACTGAGATGCGGGGTTGTGTTAAATCGATTGAAGAGACAGAATTTGCTCAAACTTATATTTGACTTTTTGTGTGAAGCTGAAGAGCAAAGTCATCTGAGACACACGTCTGTCCCAACACTGATGTCTAGGGGAGGCTGGGTCTGGATTGATTTTTGTTTCATTCAAGGAGTTTTGACTGCTGCTGTTCTGTTGACAAAACAACTTTTGGGCACTGTGTCACTATGCCTGAAGCTTACAAAAAAGAATGAATTGTGTTCTGGTTTTCTGTGATAATGTATCACTTTGCTGAGACAGTAGGCCTACTGGTTACTCAGATATCCACTCAGACCCTTGTGAATTAAACTTTGTGAATCAAATCTAAAGTCTGCTCCAGGTCAAAGATTTAATACAAGTATGTTATTTATTTATTTATTTTGAACAATTGTACTTTTAATTGTGCATTCAAAGCTTAGCAAACTACTTACGTAAAAGTAACCATTTCTGACAGCTCTGAAGAACATTCTGCACCTCAGATGCATGCTTTGTTGTTTACAAAGTCAACAATACTTTAAATAAAATCAAAAAAGCAATCCAAAATAGACATGCAAACTCTCATTTACCTACTGTGGATAACACATTCTTTATTTTTAGTCTGTTGACCTGCAAAGTCAAGGATCAGATGCTTTTCTTCATTTCAGAATTCATATGACAAAAGTAATATAATCTATTTCAGCATCAACAGGATTCCTCTCATATAAATCAGATAGAAGACTCTAACCAAATATCATGGGCTACTGACTTTACCCTCTCTGCTATAACTATATACTGTAAATATGTAACTTTATAAATATTTCCCCGTTTGTATGTACAGTATCTAATCAATTCTGAACCTTTTGACAGCTTTCCATGGTAAAGACACATACAGTATACTATTGTTTCACAATCAAGATTGAAGTTGGCAGAAATCCAGAATCTTTTGTGGCTTGCCGTCAGTGTGTGGATTAATAGATTCATATAAACATTTACACATATACATTTGGTTAATGAGTACTGTAAACATCTATGTGATCACCATCTGGCCTAATTAAAATTAGTTTCCAGCCTTTTTGCCAGTTGAAGTTTCCTGCTGCATGTCTTGGCCTTGCGATACTGAGACATTGGCATATTTATTATGAATGTGGAGACTGTTGTACCAGGCCTGAATTAAATCTTTATTACTTGGGTTTTTTAGATAAATACCAGCTGCATACGGTCACCGTCAGCCTTGCCAAGGGAATTCATGGACCATCAAACAAGCCCAGGTGCAAAAGCTCTATCTGTAAAGATGAACAGCTTGGGGCTGACCTGCTCAGCAGATGGAGAGGAGCTCTCTCTGGATAAACAGGAGAAACTAACAACAGCCATTACGTTCGTTCTGGAGTCTTTCCCTCTAGCGTGGGCCTCTAGCGTACCAAACAGGTGCAGATGGGCATCAGTGACAGGATCAAGTGGAAGCCATATCCCATATAGCTTTTTTTTTAACTTGTAATCCTATCATTCATGTGTATAGTTTCTTTACTTATCCATATGTAAACAATGAGAAAATGCAGATGCAAGTGATGCAAGGACTTCCTTTTAAAGGAAATCTTTAGAGAATTCAGGGTCAACATAACAAAAACATGCAGTTGAAAGAACTATTAAAGACACTGTTAACATACTCTATCCCCCAATTGAACTTAATTCACAACCACATATGACAATAAAAAATGTAACTCTGACCTTAACCTGACCTGACCTGACCATAACCTGTTCTTTTATTCTTCACAGCCAAGAGCTTGTTGCAAGATATGGCAGCGTTACTCTTTTATAATGGTCCCTGACTGTAAAATATGCTACTGTTGAATAACAATATTTATGCATGTCCAGATGGACTGTTTGTGAGGATAAAACAGTTGCACTCTCACCATTTGTGATGAGCACAGTAAGTCCTGACCCTAACAAAATAGTTTCACACATTTTTAAGAATAATATGTCTCTTTTGTTTTTTCCCCAAACCATATTTCACAGCTTGGTTGGGCACATTTGCAGATTGCTCTGGCAAGTGATACCATTGTGAGTTCATCATAAAATACACAGATGATACTTACAAGTCCTTTGTGAGAGTCCCAAGGAGGTTATGTTTTTCGCCGCAATTTATTTGTCCGTCGGTTTGTTTGTTTGTCATTTCTCCATTTGTAAGAAGCTTTACGGCAAAAGTTAAGGATTTGCATAATATTTTACCAGACAAGTGTCTTTGCCAAAGGAAGAACCCATTAAATTTTGGTGATGATCCGGTTCAGGATCTGGACTCAAGAATGTTTTTATAGGATTCATCACAACTGACAGTTATCGCTTCCATCTGTAAAGGCCAGAACTCTAGGGGGGATGAGTGACCACATTGCCTTGGCAGAGGTCTGCACTCTCCGAGTACATTTCTGGTTTGTTTTGGACTTACATTGACAGTCAGCATTGTAGCTTGTTTTGAGAAATGCAGTTGTGAGTGCTAATCAAAAGCACTTGGGTTAAATAATCCCAGTGGTCATGTTAACAGATTGAATGAGTAGGGGGTAGATCTACTTAATGAGCTTCACAAATAAGCACATTATGCCCAGATATTTCCAAGATGATACTCTTTGATGTATAGTGAGTCATTAGAACAGGTAGAGAGATACTTAAGCTCATTAAGTCATGGAGAGAAGCTTTTACAGAACTATTAATAAACCAACATTCTTCCACCTGAACGCTTGTGGAGCAGTCAGCAGGCAGGTGCTCAAAGTCAGGTGGATCACTTACGGTAAAAAAGAAAAGTTTTTTTTAAAGATAAGTTTTTTTAAATAGATCTAATTAATCTTCTAATTAGAACGATACAAAATCTCTCCCAATAATCATCATGTCCATGCCAGTCCAAAGAAATGAAAGAAGGAAGAGAAAGACTTTCTTTTCACAGTTTAGTGAATGGTTGAAACAAATATTTGGCGGCTTTACCACTGTAATTTGTTAGTTAGTTAGTCTTTATTTGTTCAGAGACAGGAAATTAGTTTTCACTCACCAAAACTTTAATGCATACTACAGTACATTCCTGCTGCAAGCCGAAAGACTGCAGAATGAAACCTTTACTTACCCCTTCCTGTGCTCTTCCTTCCTGTATGCCTCATTCCGCCTCTTGAGGCTCGGCTCCATCGGCTCTTTTGCAGAAGGCCTTTGCAGCTTCACAACAGGCGCTGTCCAAGGTACTGAAGTCTGCTAGAGGACTGCAGTGCTGAGGCTCCCTGAAGTGAGAAAGGAATAGAAGATTGGAGCCCAGGTGACAAGACTCCTATAGGCACAAACAGTCATATTTACCACTGATTTCCTCCACAGCTCAGTGTTGTGTGGCCAGAGGGGGGGAGGCGGTGGTGGTGGGGTGGGGGGTGGGGTGCAGTGGGACTTGAGTTCAGAGGGTACCCTGCAACTCTTAGCGAGCGCCATGAGAAGAGACACTGAGAAAGGTTCTTATTATCCCTCTGGTGCTCAGGAAAAATGGTACATAACAAACGAGAGTGTGACTCGGTCCTGATGTATGGGCTGCATAAGGAGGTTATTTATCCACCTAAGAGAATGGAGCACGGTGTGTCTTTTGTGTGGTCGTTCTTGGGGGTTCTCCTGCGAAGCACTTAATTCACAATGTGCTGATTATACAAAACATAATGGTGCCATCGGGGTAAAATCATTAATCATCCTTTTACAAAGCCAGAAATACCACCGATCTGTATTACCTTGAGTTATCTTAATCACCTTTAGTGCATTAGTGAGTTTCTGGAAGAGCTTCCTGCATTGTGTTGTTGCACATAAAGCTAACCACCTCAGTCCATTTGTACAGCAGGATTTCATAGATTTGTATTCAATGTATCATCACCCAGCTTCAACTTAATTAAGTCATATACTGAACAAGTACTGTGTGTACTTTTGAATTCAACATTGTTTTGTATCAACTGTTGTTATATTCACAAGTTTTGGTGAATACCTGTATGAATACAATGGAACTGTAAGACCTTCAGAAAGATATGTTATAAAAGATGCTAATCTTTTCCCTGAGAATATCTTCTGAAAGTATCTTTTATCTCTCTCTCTCTCTCTCTCTCTCTCTCTCTCTCTCTCTCTCTCTCTCTCTCTCTCAGAAATTCACAAAGATAATACTGTTGTGCACAAATGCATTTATAAACCATGATTATGTGTAACGTTTTTTTTGCAAGACTTTAGCTTAAAGTGATCTTGGATAACAAAAGAATTATCTCATGCAAACAAATGCCAAAAAAGAGAGATTCATTAGCATCATAAGCCTATTTCATGCATGATTATGTGGACCGACTCAACACGTTGCCATGGTGCTTAGATACGTGATCACGTCTGAATAGATAGCTATTTTATTTATTCTTTTTAATCAGGACGTTCCATAACGGGCATTCTCCACAGTCTTAGGCAGAGCGCGCAGGGGACACAGTGCTTGAAGGGCATTCATTGCCACTGATAAAAGTGATGACCAGATGCTGCTTTCCCAAAGCAGGATAAGAGAGATTGAATGGCATGCAGGCAGTCGGGCAGGCAAACTTCATGGATGGCTGTTTCCCCTTCAGTAAAATATGTAAGACATTGTCTATCAATAGGGCTGTCTCCCACCAATGGCTTTGCCCTTGGAAAAAAAGTGGTTTATGACTGTACTACTGACATAACTAACTTAGAGGGTTGTCATAATTTTGGCATTCAACTTTTTGGCTCCTTGTTACGTGACTGCCATGGTGAAAATCACTGGCACAAGGCTGAAGGGAATAAGCATTTGGGGATTTCAACATAAGAGCGGCATGAACCCGCCGCAAACATGTTATGACACCATGAACACACAAACTAAATGTTTGTCTCTGACTACAGTAATGTAAAGTCAATACTGTTCGGGGGTCAGGCATCATAAAAACCGAATGACACTAAATGAGAGCAATCATAAACATTCTGAAGTGCTATTACATGTTCAATGACATGTGTAATGTCATATTTAGGCAGGTTCATGTTGCTCTTATGATGAAAACCTCAAGTAAACTGTACTATACTATAACTGCTTTTCCTACTCCAACTCTGCAGTATGGAAAATCCATATATATTCTTTCACAGAATTTATATATAGAACAGATAAAAAAATAAAAACTATGAGGGGATCATGTGGTTACTCTAACATCATTTCAGAGCTCTTCCATTAGTAGGAGCGAGAGGCCTATGCAAATGAATCACTGTTGGTGATACAAACTCAGGCTGTTTATGCAGAAAAAGGCTGTATCCCCCGGTTCAGCCTAATGTACAGTCAGTCTTCCTGCCTGCCATTCTTCCTATGAGGTCATGATTGATGGGATGCCACATAATGGATGCATCTTAATGCAGAGCAACCTTTCAGAGAAGGGTAGAATCTGTATTTTTTTTTTTTCAAATCACATTCAAGAAAATATAAAAAAGTGCATGTGTGCAAAACCAGCAATAAACCCCCTTTACATAGTGGTTTTAAGAGCTCAGATGCAAAACCCTCTTCAACTCAATGCGCAAAACTAAAGTTGCCTCTACAGTCATTTCCATTTTAAAATGAATCAAGCCCAAAAGGTCCAATTGGACTGCTAGAGTTGACCAAATTACATCAATATATTTCTGTAAATTCATCGCAAATGGACATCCATCATTTTCAGCATAATTAACCTGCATGATCAAATAGCTTCCACCAACTCTGATTTTGTCTTAAATAAAGGGAGTTGGTGTGAAAGGCCTGTCAGTACTGTGCTACCCGACCCTATTGCCTTTATTGACTGCTTCTCCTCAATGAACTGAATCTGTGATTGATGCAAGGGAAGTGGTTGCAGTGCTGACTGAATGCGTGCCCTTTGCATTCAGCTAAACTCAACCAAGGCTGAGCGAAACACGTGCTGAATCTGCCAATAGTCGTGCGATTCAAAGGAGGCTTTGTTCTGGTCGAGGCAATGGATGATTACAGTTCCATGTTGTTGCCCCAGTGAAAGGAGTGAATGCTACACAAACAATGACAGACAAACTGCTTTCTGCCATATGGTTTTCTCAGCACTGCATGCGCGGATGGATACTGGACATCCAAAAAAGGCTGAAATGTATTTACAGCTCAGCATTATTCATACTGGGGGATTTTGGCACTGCATATTCTTCATTTTGCCTGTGGGATGCCAGTGGGATTCCACTTGTCACATTACAGGCAACAAGAATTTCTTCTTCTTTGATTGCAAAACCACTTAGCATGTGTATTCACTACAATCACTTGCCATATACCCTATTTCATTTTTTCTTAAAAAAATGCTCAAGACATTTTAGATACACAATAGGGTACAGTATACAAAACTGTATTCAAATTACATTAAAAACCACAAGTGTCTCTGTTGGCCATGGCAGCTGCTTTTTAAAATAGAAATCTCTGTGGAGGCAAGCTCTTCCTTGATGTGCTATGAACATTAAGATATGTGCAGCACTGTTTGTGTCAGTCTACATTACTGCTCTCAGAGCACCAAACAGAGTCTGTCACATAATCTATTTGGTCAAATTAAATGTTAATTTAAAAATAGAAAAGAAACGCTAATTAAGAATGAATGATACAGCAACGGTCTCTGATTTGTTATTCAAAACAGCCTTATAATGAATCATAGCAATCATATCCACAAACACTTCATTCTTCAAAACCCAGGGGCAACTCAGAAGCAAACACAGTAACCACTTACTCCCTCTTCATACCTAATGCTTTTTTGTACGACATATTGCTAGCATAGTGGTCTGGAGAGAAGGCAAAGGAGGAAAGGACCTTCAACCAAAAGGTCTTGCCACGGTTGTCATGTTACTGGTCTGCAGAATACAAAACAAAAATACACAGGCTTTCGTCCCTGGTTTTAAGCCACAGGCTTTTCGCATCAAAGGTGCAGAGAGAAAGCAAAAGGAGAAATAAAACTTATCTGATCCTTGAGTGCCTTAGAACCTTGGCAATAAACCTCTAAATGCAGCGTGTGTTAGACATGAATACTATAAATTATTAATAAGGCGGAAAAAAATAAGCACTGATGAAAAAAAAATAAAATAAAACACAAAACAAATCCTTTCCCCTCCAAACAAGGCTTATTCTCTGATGCATTCTCAAATGCATCTCAAACCCGCCTATAGACTTTCAGGCTCTCCATTTCATGCCGAGGGAGAGATTCATTTCAGTCTGTTTAATTCAGCATGTTTCAGGCGACGAACAACTACAGTGTCCCCTCTGATTCCTCCACGCACTGATCCCAGTACTTTTAAATAACAAACACTGGGAATGGAAATCAATGGGAATCATCTCCTGTCGAAATTATGCACAGCCTCGATTACGGCACCGAGAGAGAGGGAGAGAGAGAGAACCCTGCGCACACTGCAATCACAATCTGCATTTAGACACATCATTGATTACGCAGGCCTGCGGATAGTTGATACCACCGGGAATATGGGAGGCCCTGAATAAAAAAGAGAGCAAGAGAGATGGAACAAACAAGATTAATAATAGCCTGGCAGTAGTAATCCCGTGGGCAGGAGTGCTAACAACTTTTGACAAAAAGAAGGGTTCTTAGCTGCAAATGAATTGTCTACAGAGGTGATGCATGCATGGGAAAAAAAGGTATTGGGGGCTAATAATGAGTTGAGGGAACTGAGAGGAGGTCATATGCTCTCACTGGCTCCAAAGACCACACAGGGGAGACTGACATATGCAAATCAAATCAGCCTGTGACAGTTCTCATCCACACCTTTACATTGTGTTTCAGACAAGAGAGACAGCTTTCCACAGGAGACCCTTATTTTTTTAACTCTTTCTTGAGATTGAAAAAAAGGAAAGGGAAGGAAAAAAGGAATTAAAGATGTCATGGCGTAGTGATTTGCTCTTGCACTATACACAACAGATGTTAGGTGTACGCTGTACAACAGATATGATGGAGTAATTTCAATTTCTTCTCACACATCTGCACCAGTTTGCCACCACAGCAGAAACAGACTGTATAGCATACAGACATAATGACACTAGTATAGTACATGTACTGTATGCCTGAGCTCTGGGCACTGTGTATTTGGCAGCCTTCCAAAACCATCAATGGTCAACAAACATTTCCAATGTTTTTCTGTTGAACCACTCAACAGCTCTGCCACTGCATGGGACTACAGATGCAACCTTGACCTTGAACTCGATCATGCTATGTTACAATAGCCTCTACAATGTAAATATAAATATATATATATATATATATATATATATATATATATATATATATATATATATATATGAACAGAAATGTACAGATAATAGCAAAACCCAAGTGCCTGCTGCGTAAGTAATGATTGCCATTGAGGTTTCCTAATGGAATTAACAGACAAAAGTTACCATTCAAAAGAGCGTAGATATGGATGGTGATTACATTTTTTATATTAGACCTTGGAAATGAACACAAACACACAACATGCCAGGCAATCCGAAAACCATATTTTATAATGCCATGTGATAACTGAAGCAAGTTCTAAGACTCACTAGCATGTTCTACCACTGATGATCTTGGCAAAAATCTGAATATTAGTTTCGCTTTCAATTGCAGTCAAATTAACATCTCACAAGACGTTAATACTTGCTAATTGATTGAATGCCATCATGTATTTATTTAATGTGACTATTTGGCCCATTGGCTATGGCATAAACAGCCTGAGAGTGCTTGTGCTTTGGATCAAATTAAGAGATCAAACCCCTGGTCAATTTAGCCATGCAAATGTGTGCTCAGGATGCAGATCAAACAGCATAAATCAAAATCAAAATCAATTCTGTGGCATGTTGGCAAGTTATGTTATATTTCAGCAAACAGAAGTCTCTATTCATTGGAAATACTCATTTTATGCACATGGACAAATCTGAGCCCCGATAGAGCAATTTCATGTCTGAAAGAGCCCTCTTGCCATTCTGTGCCAACTAAGTGCTAAGCCACTGTCTCTAGATGCCATTCCTCTCCTTGATAAATCAACATCTGCTGCCAATGAATTGAATTTGCCGATCCGCCCTGACAAAATTAGCTTTAACAATACACACACTGCACAGGTTACATGTACTTCTCCTGTTTGTTTTTTTAGACCTTATTTAAGGGGAATGTATCCCTCCTGGCCATTTATTCATCAAAGAACATCCCAAACACCCGCTCACCATGTTCTAGTCTATAATGAAATAGGCCACATTTGTATTGTGTGACATTTGTGCTTGTTGTTGTGTTCTCTCTGTGTGTGTGTAGCATTCAGGATGTATTTGTACATATTTAGAAGCTGCTGTTAATGTCCTGTTGTTGGTGTGTCAACCTCAGACAGCAATGGTGGCTGATATGTTGTCTACACTCACCCTGCCAGTCTCATTTAATGAAGCATATATCAACAGTCCCATTTCGGCACCACCATGGTGTAGGTCTACACATTAACTTTAATTATATGCAAATCATACCTCTACATGCTGCTGCATGTTTTTATACAATCAAACTTGATTCAAAGCTTGTTAGTCATTGTCCTATGTTTCATGAATATAATCACTGTCTGGACTGACAGCTACTGCTGAGTGAGAAATAAACCTATAGATGTGTTGGAGAGTATGAGATTCATGACATGAGGTGAAGACAAGTTCTCAAGGCAAGAGATGAAAGATACCATGCTGACTTTTTATTAGAAAAATATAGCTTGCTGAAGTTGCAGATGAAAACATGTCTTTCTTAGGTCAGTCTGAGACTCTACAAGGCTAGGACCAACTAGGCCTACCGACCACTGACTACCACTTTAGTTGTATGAATTACGTGTTAGATCTGTCAAACTGGTAGCCTGCTTAGATCAATGCTAGGGTACAAAAAAAAAATAACTTTCTCTGCATGAAGTAAGTTGTCAATGCTGGAAACTGGATCTGATTCAAAACTTAATGCCAGTGGGGAAACTATTCTTGCTTTTTTGAGATCCCACATTTTTAATTACCATGAAGCAAGGATTTCAAGGAACCAAACTCCATTCTTCGATACACAGCAAACTTTTGCATCTCTCTGATAGCAAAGTGCTCCAAGACTTTCTGTTCATACTGATCAGAGGCACACTATGGGACACATTTTAAAGTTTTTTAAAGGTTCACCACTAATTAAACGGAAGTGCTGAGAACAATGGGCACAAAAGGTGACATCACGTGAAGTCTAACACAGGAAATGGAATAAGTGGTGCAGTTTCACAGAGAGCTTTCTGGGTTTTCAATTATGCAGCACTCTGGATGGGCTTTGTTTGACTGTCTGCTAAGTAATGCAAAATGTTTTATTTATTGATGTTAATACTGCTCACACATGCAAACTAGGCTATACTAAACTAACCCCTTGCAGGTGTGATCCCAGAAAAATGTTTTTGGGTTAAAATGGTGAGTACTGGACCCAATTCAGGTACTTTATTATCTGTTTCTTGTTTTGCTACCTCTCCGTCTCCGCAAAAAAATTAAAAAAAAAAATATTTCTGTGATTAGTTACTTTTTGAAGACCAACTTCAGCAGATAACATACTGAATAATTCATCATTATGCTAAAATGATACTAAGTGCACTTATGTGAAATGTGTAGTTAAGTATCCAGAATTTAGTAGCTTTGTCTAGCTTGGTATCTCTGACCCACAAGACACTTTACTGTTTTCTTTAGGCCAGTGATTCACACTTAGTCACACCTCATAAATCTACGCTGTATACTTTTAGTTATAACCTCCATGTTTATCTTAAAACCAAACTCAAAATATTCTATATTGATATTGTTGATATAGACGAATCCGACGAGCGTTTTGTGTAGGCTGCCATCTTGTGACGACGCCATTGTTGGACTGTCAACAAACTTTTTTGACAATGCATAGTCAATGACAGCTAACAGCAAAGACCATGGCATACTCTGACATTATACAAGTAGTAGTGAATCTCGTTAATTAGGGTATTTTATGGTGTGCTATCACGTTATCCCTATGGACAGATTGGTGATTGAGGCAGCTCAATAATGGTGCCTGCTTACTTCCGGTAGTTTCGTCGGATTTGTGTATAGCTAAAGGAGGCTGAGCAACTTTAACTTCCTGCCTTACCCTCTTTGTGGAGAGACACAACCACTTGATTTGGCAATTGTGTTATTTACCTAAATAATACCTTTCTCTTTTAATAAAATGTTTAATGGATTCCTGTGTTCTACCGGCACCAGGCCAGTTCTACCGGCCTGGATTACTTAAAATCTGTGTTATCTACCAAATCTGTGTTCTCTATCAACTTAAAAAAAAAAAAAACTTCAAAACTATCAGAAGTATCATTTGACATGCTCAATATTTCCATTTTTGGCTAACATACTTTTCTTTCGCATGCCTGGTATTTAAACAGGCTCTGCTTGAGGAATCTTTTTCAGTAACACTCAAAACAGTCACATCTTTGTAGGATTACCAATTTCATGATGGCCCTGTATTAGTTAGAACATCTATCTGATTGTTTTTGGCTCCATATCCACAGCTAAATAAAAGCATTTTTGCAAGTGAAAGTGGGGAATACAATTGTGTCAATCAAGTAAAGAAACGTGGTGATGCATGACAACGAGTAAAGGGAATAATACACAACAGAGTCTGGAAGAAAGACAATGGCTGCTCTTGCTGTGCATTTCCAAGCTGAGCCAGCACCGCATCCCAAGTGACCGGCGCTTCCCAGAACTCAGATAAAAACTAGAGGCTCATTATCACTCCAAAGTTAATTAGACTCTTTCAAATAAAGCTTGGCATGGCAGGCTGCAAAGGGGTAATTGTGTATGCTGATTAACAGATATTGTGATTGCCAGAAAAAACAAATACTGAGCATCGTTGTGTGTTGTGCATGTGTGTTCTGTGTTTGTATGTGGGATAAAACAAAAACCCATCTGATACAAGCTCTGACAAAAGAGAATTTGCCACATCATTAGCAGGTTTTTTTTCAGATCAGGTAGCCTTTTACAATACCCTTGTTATGCATTTAGTTCATAAAATTAACTTGTGTATTGGGAATTGCTTACAATGGGAACCGGGAAATGAATTGATACTGTATTTATCTGAACTGGACCTAAAAAAAAAAAAAAAACATTATATGTTGCTGTTAAGAACTCCACTGATGGCTCTTCAAAAGGAATATGAGATATCAAGCCTTTGATCGTGTGAAATTATTCGATTAAAGTAGTAAGGGATCCTCATACCTGATATGTACAGTACACAGTATTCTGCTATAATACTCCCAGCCATTTAATATATTCAAACTATCAAACAAATTGAAAAAAAAAAATCACCAGGGATGAACACCTACAGCATTCAGATGCAGTTGCAATTATGAAATAACTCACTGCACAGACTTCTGGTAAACTGAGTTGCTCTAGTACGTCTGACATGCTCTTTCCCATTTACAGATGCAGACAGAGCACTAGACAGAGGTTGAGAAGTGCTGTCGGATGATCATGCCCATGGGAGGTTGTGTTCACCTCAAAACTAGAGCAAGATTGTCCCTTGGAGTCATATTTGGTTTTGTCATTTTCAGGGTGATTTGTTTATTAAATGTCACTTCCCATTATTTTCTGCAGCTTAATGATCAACGACAGTAATTATTAACATACTGAATTTAGGACAACAATGTATATGCGAGAAGGAATTATGTCTGCATGTGTGTTTTCATTTGGGTGCAGTGAGTGTGCTTGCTAGTGTTTGTTTACAGGTCATTTAGGGTAACACCAGGGATGCGCTGGTGGCTAAGCACAAGTAAACGCAGTTATGGTCCACCAAATTTTGGAAATAAAGATTAACCACCTCTTGATAGAGTTTGCACCAAACACAACTATAATACAACTATTGCCAAATCTCACTGCACTATCCCAATTTCCAATTCAATACCACAGTAATAAATTAGCGCAAAGACAAACGGAACATTTTTGATAAGGAAACATTATATTCTGTATGTGCTTTTAAAGAAATATTCCACCTCTTTAATTAATCTTAAATTGGTTATTCACCCTTTTACCTGGAGTTACATGTGTGGGTAAAAGCATTATGGCCTCAGTGCATGTGCTTTCCTATTCTGGCAACCCCAATTTTAACTTGAGCTTAGCATAGGCACTGGAAAGTAAAGTAGCCAAAGGGCTATTATCTGGCAACTTTACATTCAAGCGCCTATGCTAAGCTGCAGCTAAAATAAAGCTAAAATTGGGGCTGCTTGACAGGGAAAACGCATACACTGAGAACAAAATGCTTTCACCCACATATGTAACTCCAGGTAAGAGAGTGAATTACCAATTTTCATAAAGAGGAAAAGGAAGAGAATATTCCTTTAAACATCTGATTCTGTATATTGCGGTCCACTTTGCAGTGGAGAATCCACTCTCTACCCATCTCTTATTTTACCACTGCAATACAGGGTAACATAGACACATCCATTGAAAAGTGTCTCCACATACAGTAGAAAGTCAGAAGAATAACACTGTGCACAATTAACGCCTGCACACTAATGTTAAAACCAATTCTAAAAAAGCAGCTGTGAAGTGTTTACATTGCCCATAGACGTAGATGGGGAATACTAAGCGCTTCTCATTTCACACAGAGAAACATAAAAGAAAAAGCAATGAAGAGTTGATCAGACTGGCAGCATTTCCAGCGAGGGTTGGCTGAGGGTCACATCACACCATTCTACTCAAACACAGACTGAGCTCCAGCAACACAGACTGCGCCTCACACAGACCTACTCAACACACATGGGCACTGGCAGGGGCTGAACCAGAGGGCAGGACACACACACACACACACACACACACACACACACACACCCCTGCATTCTCTTTGGGTTAAGGCTGTCACCGCCACCACCAGACAGGGTTGTGATGAGTCTGCAGGGAGGAGGGGAGCTCACAGCAAAATTAACATAATGTGACAATAAATAAATTATTTTCTCATAAATCACATCCTATTCAGGGCATCACTGAATGCATCTACATAAATTGTTTTACTCTGGTGATGATGCCCAAGTGCAAATAAGGCAATTAATGGGGTAACTCTAAAGGAAAATACTGTAGAGGATGAGTTGTGGACATATTAATTGTAGTATCAATTTAATCACAAAAGCCAACAATTGTGGTTTCTACTTTATAAGTAAATGGTTACGTTTCAGCATCTCATCTGAAAATGATCTATTCTTATTGTTTCGCCAGCTGCCATGGAAAGTTTAGATAAATGATATGTGACATTTGTGATAATAACTGAGTCTTCTGCAACTCATCAGCACGACAGGTGGAGATACAAACTTCAAGCATATGCTTTTTGTCACATCCAATCTCAAGCTGAGTACTGGGATGGCTAACTATCTAACAGAATGGACAAATTGCCAAAGATATGCCGGTGGTTCTCTTGACGACATCTATCAATAACAGCTGCAAGAAGAGTTTGTGGCTCTGGTGATGTTTGAAGGGTTTGTGAATACTTTAAAAGAAGCTCTACTTATAATTCAGGAGGTACACTGCACCAAGAGAAGCTGTAAGAGGGCTCTCTCTCACTCACTCACTCTCTCTCTCTCTTACACACACACACACGCACAGAAACACACACACGCACGCACACTCAATAAATGCACACAGTAAATTGATGACGTAACCTATCGAAAATCAGATACGTTACAGAGTTCTCAGTCGACAGTTGATCAAATACCCCAGTGAACGGTGATGTAAGCAGACTGTAAGCTTGGCTGTGTTGTGTTTTATTCAGTAATTTCCTCTGACAGGTTTCAGAAACCCTTTGGCGGCATTGATGTTATTTTGACTACATCCATTATAAAGTCATTATATGACAACATATTCATTATGCTGGGGTGGAGATATTAATGCTGCACAGGTTTTAATTTCTTTTATTTATTTTTTTTGAGGGTATTGTTAATTGCAACAGCATGCAATGCTTTCTTTGGAAATATTCAATTCAAGATAGAAAACAATTAAAATCAATATTAAATGTTCAGGACCAGTGTTATTTTAGCTGCAAAAGATTTTAAAGATCATACGATTTTTTTTAGGTCATTATCACACAGCCTTTAGAATATGTAGCATTCACAGTAACAAGAACCTTTTATCTTCCTCCTATTACAATTACTCATCAGTAGACCATATTCACAAGATTTGCAGAAGACATTTGACCTCTTCAGCATTCTTCAAAAAAAATAATAATGTTGACATAACGCTGTGTGGTTTCACCCCTCTCGCTCGGCTCCCTGTCTCTAATCCTAACGAGATTTCCATTGAGAAATGTAACAGTAGACGTTTTTTTTTTTTTTTTTTGTGGCGAATAAAACACTCCTTCTCTGCAGGCTGTCATGTGTGGATGTGGCTACATAATAAAGGCAGTAAATAAAGGGCAAGGGGCTCCTCTTTCCGCAGGGGCAAGTAGTGGACACACTGCTGTTCACTGTTTACCTGAAAGCAGGGGGAGAGGTCACTGAAGAAATAGAGGCCAGTCTCTCTCTCTCTCTCTCTCTCTCTCTCTCTCTCTCTCTCTCTCTCTCTCTCTCTCTTTCTCTCTCCTCTTTCCCTCAGTCCAGACTCTCACTCGCTCTCGTGACTACAGGCCCTGGAGGTCTGCAGTCTGGAGAATTAGTCATTCTCTGACTGGGTGAGTGGGATGCAGACACTAACGACAGTGGGGAGGGGAAAGAGATAGAGGAAAACCCCAGCCTGCAGCGCTGACTGATGTTGCTCACACTCGACTGAGCCTGCAACAAGACGCTCATGCCATGCCATTTTACACACAGACACACACACACACACACACACACACACACACACACACACACACACACACACACACACACACACGCATGCAGCTCTGTGTTTTGCCAACAAGTCATAAATGTGCCTCCCCAGGGGGTGGGTGGGAGACAGAGTGTAATGACTGGGTCACACTTGATAAAGAGATTTTATTCTCTTGGAGGTCCCTCGCTTGTTGACATGGATGTGGATTTCCCTCTTACTAGGCTAAAACACCCTCAGTGACACACTGCAAGTGTACTTGAAGTTTCAAAAATATGTCATACTGATCTGGATCCATGCAATTATAAGTATGAAGTCAATTTACCATGCATGCATTATACAAAATGTTACACTGCTAAAACTAGGATAGCGCCTTGGCAAAATCGTCCAATTTGTGTTTGTAAAGAGAGCACCAAGATTTGGTTGTCATGCATATGAAATTGGAAACTGCCAATGCAACAGCCGATTCATGGCCATTTTTCTCACCTCTGTGATCTTAACTATGATAGAAGTTGGTGAAAACAAATCATAGGATTATCCAAAAGGAAATCAAGGGATTACAGTAATGCTGCCTCCTGACCCCTTCCTTAGTTGGAAAGAAATATTCTCGATGTGCTGTATAATAATCTTCACATTTAATCTATCCGAAAGTATTGCTTTTGATTAAAGCTGTTCTAAATTGTCAAAACATTTTAATTAGAGAAAACTGCATTTATTTTATGTTCTGCATGTTAACAAGTAAATACTGTATGTAAAGGATAGTAATGGCAAGTTGCACTGTTTTACAGAATTAATAAATGAGGAAGAGACGAAGAACTTACATTAATTCTGAAGTACGGAAACAGCACATCTCAAAACCTATCCCACTACACTTCTCACCCACTTTCAACTCAATGTCAATTTAATAGACCTGAATTTAAAACATACATGCAGCTCAGCTATAGAAACCTGCTCAGTTGCTGTACTGTTTTCTTTTCAATGGTTGTTACCATTCAAAAGTGTATTGATATTTAAGCAATAAAACAAGTGGGATTGATAGTGGATATCAATGATGCCAAAGGCTAAGTGCCATAGCAGGTAACCACAGCCGTGGCCCTATCCGCTAACCAACCCGACGACCGCAAGTGTCATATGGCTGAAGCATTAAATTGTGTTGTTTATTCTTTTTGTTCATCCTCCACTCCTCATAATAGTTTTAAGCGTCCTGTTCCCAAATAATGCACCAGTGTTATCAGCAGCTTGAATGAATAGAACGTCCATATCCGTCAGGTGTATGGAACATGCAGAGTGATTACTAGCTGTTAGAGTCATCCATGGTATCGGTGGATATTTCCACTCTTAGAGACCTTTTTGACCAAGTAAATGTATGCACATCTCACCTCGCTAAGGCCAGGTGCAGGACAAGGAGACGTATCAGAGTAGAGAGGAATGTCGTCCACACTGCTTACTCCCAAAGAGGCTTTATTATTAAATTAAAAACATGATGCAACGTTTCGACCGTCAGGGTCTTCATCAGGCTTAGGTATACGTTGCTTTATGTTTTTAATTTAATAATAAGCCTCTGGGAGTTAGCAGTGTGAGGACTTCCTTTCCACTCTTAGAGACCTCCAATCAAAAATTCATAAATAGTTCAACCAGACCTAACTGTTGCATAAAGAACGGTGATTAGACTTTTTCACCTGATCCAGAGCCATGAGACCTGATATATTTCACAGGTGTGCCTTATACAGCCTGTCAGCCAATCAGAAACCAGTATTTCATTTCTTCTGGCAATAATGGAAATGTGGCCTATTTAATATAATTCTTCAGGCTAAATTATGATATTTACAGAGAGTTTCCTTTGAAAGGTCATAATAATTCACTCTGTGAAATTGCTGATTAATGTTTCATCTTTTGGTTCATCTGTTGGTTTTGGATGACCTTTACAGCATATTTCTCTCTGTAGACAGAGTATATTTACTGATGAATCATTCTGATGTACACCCCTGTAATAAAGAGGCATGTAGTGCCGACTAGTGCAAGTCTGTATTAGAGAGGGTTCCTAAAGATATCTATGGTGTAGTCCTACTATATGGTGCACTATACTGTTTTTGTGGCCTTGATTATCACGTTTCACCCAAAGTGCCTAGTTACCATTAGAGAGCCAGGTATCCATGAAAGCTAATGAGGACCTAATGATGAAAAGAGTTAGTGGTCCTTAATTATACATTATTTTGACCTTTAAAACTTAAGAGTTAGAAAACTAAGAACTAACTACAGTGTATAACCTTATCTCTAATGAAGAGAATATGTCAAAATGTACACTGTTCCAAAATAAAAGTGACTGTGACCATTACTCTTCTGCGTCTGATGGTGACAGTCACTTTCCATTTGGAACGGTGTACATTATCAGAGACACGCCAGCTCAGCAATCTCCCACGCTCATAAATGCTCATAAGCGCGACCTCCATGTGAGACCCTACTGTGCCCTCACATCTAGACACTACTTCTCCCACACTGGGTTCTCGGAGCTCACACAAATCATCAACACATCACTGCTGACAGGCACACAGAGGCAACACACCGTCCGCAGCTGAAAAGCTGTGAAAAACTCCTCACTGGCTTCTTTCTTCACTTTCCTCTGCCAACAACCCTTCATTGAGCTGTCCTCCACAATGTGCCTGTCAGTCTCCTCCTGCAAAACATAGGGGACTCTGGTCAGCATTTGCAGTGACTTCTATCCTGAAACCACCTCCCCTGATGATGGCTGTGGAGACTAAATGTCCCAGCTGTCTCAGCAAAGATGCCTCATAGCTAGAATATCTAGTACTTGACTTATCCACAGATTCAGACATCCATTCTTAGATGGAGTCTTAGGCTATGTAATGGGCTTATACTTGCTTATGGTGATGGTGGTAGAAGTGTCGTTCGGCAAACAGAAGGTTGCAGGTTTGAGCCCCTCTCCACTTGACCCCATCAAAGTGCCCTTGAGTAAGACGTTGAGCAGGTTGGCGCCTTGCATGGCAGCCTCCACCACCTGTGTGTGAATGGGTGAATGTTAGGCATACATTGTAAAGTGCTTTGAGTGCTCTTGGGAGTATAGAAATTAGAAAAGTGCTATGCAAGTGCAGTCCATTTACCATGCTTCAAGCAAATCCTGAAAATACTTTGAAGATTGAAGGTCAACTTCACAAACTCAAGCATCAGCATTTGACCTTTTTGCCTGGGTTCAATCATCTGCTAGTGTGTTTGACTATCCATAACCTCCTTCAGCCTGTTCATCACCCGTATCCTTTTTTGGTGTGAGTAAAGGCTTGTTACTTCAAGCCTCATTATTTATGAAAGAGGAAGCCTATTAACATCCTGTTAAATCTGTCAGCTATGCTTGAATACTCATTATTACCACAATAAAGACTTGTTACTCTTCAGTGTGTCTTCAATTGACTTCTTTGTGGAGAGCACCTTATTAGCACTTGATTAGCATTGATTGGAGCTGTTTTACGTCACCTCTTCCAACATGGAACTAGACTAGAGATATACTGTATAGGCATCATGGGAATAGGCTACTGCTTTGGGATAACATTGTAGTGGGCCAGTTTAATATGGTGGATCAAGATAAAGGAATGGTAAAAACAAATATGTATGATGCTGAAAGATGGTAAAAAAAGAGGGTAGAAATGTGTATCTGTATGAAAATCTCTAAATCTCCAAATTAGTGAAAGTCTACAGTTTTCACTCATTTAGTTGAGAAGTGAGAATGATATGTCTTGCACCCTTGTCGTATCTAATGGCACTGGTTAAATATTTCTCTGCACATACAGTGTCAATCTGTTATTGCCAACACATGGTTTGCCAGTTGAATATGAAAGAATATAACAGATTGATGTATTCATGCAGCCTACATATAGCCTTTTAGAGATGTATTTATCATAATTCCATGGTTTTCCAAGTGTAATATTTCCTTTTAGCAGAGGTACAACAATCTGAAGTTACACATGTTACACACGTTTTTCCTAAAAAACAACAACAAAAACGCTCAAACATATCTGCTGAAATTCTGCTTGACAAACAATGGAAACACTTGACTTTTCTGTCTGACCTAAAACCATTTTAAATCCCCTGGAAAATTCATAAAATCTAAAACACATCTTGGAAACAAATTAAAGGCGAGACTGAACCCAAATTAAAATGCAACATTAACGTTATTAGATTATACGCATTAGCTTCACAAATCCACATTAATCTTGATGAATTCACATTTCCTTCTGCAGTTACTGAGATGGAACTATAATGTGTAACCTAAAGATGAAGTCAATCCCACTCATTAATATTAATCAGAGACTCACCAAAAATTACTATTCTAGATGAGGCAAGCTGTGATAAGCAGAAATTTAATCACAAAAATCTGTCATTCCGCATGATAAGGTGCAATAATTTGCTCAAATATACTACTACTAGTAGTACTACTACTACTAGGCTACTACTACTACTACTGCTACTACTACTACTACTACTACTACTAATAATAATAATAATAATAACAACAATAATACACACAAATTCCTCTTATTCAAAATGTGATGGACCATATATAACACTGGCTGACTCAATTCTAAAGAAAACATATGCACTATAGTATACATATAGGCCTACACTACAGTAGGCTAGATGAATGCCAAATTAAGCAGATGAACACGATTAGGCCTAATAAGACAGGGAGAGACAGAGTGAGAGAAAGAGACATAATGATAATTACAGAAGATGCCACAGTGTAACAGTATGACATACTGCTGAAACTGAATGGAAAGATGGTGGGGAAAACAATGTTTTCACTCCTGTCATATGAGAGGATGTTGATTGAATTCTTAGAGGATTGCTTGTCTCAAATTAGTAAACTCTCAGAGAATCTGAGTTGGTAATAAGACCAACCGGATTGACAGTGAATAATTTGCATCCGATTCATCATTAAAGTCTTCTGTGAGATTGCAATCAACAGACAAGCAAGAAGTAGGCTTAGGCCTAAAATAACAATCAAGTGGAGTGAGGCTCATGATCGCCACTTGCTTTAAGTCATGTTAGGTCATGTCATTAAATAGGTTCATCATAAATGATTGGGCCTAAAATGTAAATATGCAGTAGCACTGACCCTAGACTACTCTGAAACACAATGGAAAGAAAAACGGCTAAAACGGCTCCTTCATTTTACTTTCATAATGCAACACTACCTGATAAAAATAAAAACACAAAAATTAACGGGATAAAATTAGGTCTTATTTTGAACATGTCTTTTTGCCACAAACATGGATCAGTAGCCTATGCGATATAGACCTTTAGCCTACTGAAATAATGTTATTTTGTATTGCAATAATATGATATTGTATTTTTTCCTTTTTTATTATTTAACAGCATGTTTTTGGTCGGCTCTTTGAAAACATGAAGTTAGTCATGAATCATGATACTACTAGTAACTTTAGTTATAGCCTAGGCCTACTGACACAATTTTCCAACTGTCTACAAAAAAATGCTGTGTGTGTGTGTGTGTGTGTGTGTGGCATGTAGAAAAGCGCTCAGAGAGCGCAGACCTCCACCAAGACAATCACAGATGGTGTTCTGGATCACCGATCGTCACCAAAATCGAATCAGTTCTATACTTGTCCCAATACAAACGCTGTCCGAAAATTTCATCCAAAATCCGTGCAGTAGTTTTCGAGTTATCTTGTACACACACACACACACACACACACACACACACACACACACACACACACACACACAGAGAGAGAGAGAGAGAGAGAGAGAGAGAGAGAGAGAGAGAGAGAGAGAGAGAGAGAGAGACACGCCAAGCAAAACATAACCTCCTTGGCGGAGGTAGCCTAAAGAGAACAGAACAAAATCTGTCGCTAGGCACAAACGTGTCTAGTGTACTTCGGTCAAGATGTTGTGCAATGAAATGCTACACTGGCCTTTCAAAGCAGCTAAATAGCCTACTGTCCTTTATTTTCACATAACAACATATGCTAGCTCTGAGCAAAAGTGTGCAATTTAGCTCAGGCTACTAAATTTCTCTCACCAAAATGTAGAATTCAAGTTCTGCCACCAGACCCAGACAGTAAAAGCAACGATGTTATGATCTTTGTTCCACCTGGTAGAAGAAGCGACTACACACAATTTACGCACGCGTGCGCATATGCGGGGTCTTGTTGCCCTGGCGACGTCCAAAGTGTTGTTTATGAACTTCCGTAAGTATCCCCAGTCGAAAGTTTAGACGACCTCTGTCTCCCAAGTTTACATTCTTGTAAAACATTTATTTTACTTCAACCAATTGGAATTAATTGGTCGAATTCAGGTGAGCCCACTCAACAATTTTTTGCACTTATCCATTTGGCGACTAGACCAAAGCTGGTCTTGGAGTGGACTTGTGGACATGACCGTGACACACTCCGAAAATGGATTGAAGTAGCTTGACTATTAGTCCAAGGCTAACCGTCCGAAACTGGCCTGGCCTGCCAATATCAATAAACTGTCGTTAACTGTTGCTCGTTCTACATGTAAGTTTGTTTTGAAACTGGAAAAAGTCACCATCCTAACCACCTGCTATCTCCTATTCGTGGAGACAGCCATGACGAACGTGGAGTGTGAACAGGCTAAACCATCTACTTACTGTAATGTTTCCACATAGACCTTTCAACAACTCCAGTCATCCTCCCCATATCTCGTCGGAAGGAGTCCAGAAATATCTTCGAAATGTTTAAAAATGAATATCAGGTCTGTTATGACATGGCATAGAGAGACTACTGGATTTTATCATTGGACATTCATTTCACCCCTTATGTACGTGTGTTTTTGTTTTTTTAATCGCAGGGTGGGCCTGTCGTGGAAGTTTTCACTGCACAAGGAAAAGATCCCGTTGCAAAATGGAAACTTTTGGGTGGACCTTCAGGAATTAGTAAAGTATGACTACGTTCCAAAACAGACATGGGAAGGGAAGCTAAGAATGCAGAGCCTCATTTCATTTTATGAAGGAAAAGGGCACTAAAATATCACCAACGTTTTCTAATAGCAAGAATGAAGGACATTATAAAGATAGTGAAGCAGTGATGGCAAATTCAGCAATGATTCTGTGTCTTTTATCCCGGAAAATCATTAAAAGCCTAGCAATTATGGATACAGCTACAGCCATTTTCACAACATGTCATATGGGTGCTTAATTATCACCAAGACTAAGAAATTGACAAACAAACAAAATAACCTAAATACTAAAGAGTCAATTAGGCCCAATTTATCCACAAAGAAGCCATGCACTATTCAGTAACCCTCTTTTCTTTTCCCCAATAGTTTTAGTCCCCAGAATACTAGGCAAAACTTACTGGGCACGTAGATCCGTAAGACTGAGCTTTTTAACTTGAGAGGAGGTGGGAAAATGTGTGTATTTCCCCAAATGGTGGCGTAACACTTTAAACTGTCATGTTCAAGGCATAGTAATTGTGTTTATTTTTACATAGGAATTTGATAAGGAGGTGAAGGGATTTGTTTACAGCTTGGAGGGCAGAAGTCAAACAAACAGGATGCAGATACCACGTGATGGCAAAATGACTCGTGAGTATCAGCAATAAAATGACGGTGCTGATGTAAAAAAAATGGCAGATCATCAATAACATGGCAATAGTGATGTAAAATAACATAACAGAATTCTTATTTGGGTGTGTTTTTCCAGTTGGACTGGTTCAGAAGTTCTTAGTCCTCCAAGTGAAGGTACCCCTTGGTAAGGATTTCTCTACAGAACTTCTGTAAGTGTCTCACTAACTTTCCGCCACTGTACACATAAATGCTATTGAAATCGAATCCAGATAAGCAGCGGAAATAGAAAGAACGTCAGTGAAGCACAGATGTCTCCTTCATTTTGGGAAGATTTAGTATTCTAATTCTGTGTGTAAAAAGCATCTCAGGTAGAAAATTAAAATGGAGAATGTGCTGCACCAACGTTCTTTTTTCCCTTAAAACTACCACTTTGCCTGTTAGTCCTTTCACTTTTCATGTCTACATGCTGTAATAGGCAGTTAGGGCATCTTGTTTTGCTGCAAACAAACTGAAGAAATTTGATCATAGAATCACAAGATCATACCTGGGGTTTTCAGTGATGAGAAAACTAGTCAAAGACCTTTTTGACATGATTATTCACTGCTCATTCCAGCAGACACTCACAGACACACAGTAGGAGGATTGACTTGTCCCATGCGTCTCCTTTTCGTATTTGCTTCTGACACTTAAAACACTTCTTTAGCAACTTTGATTGGAAGTGTGATTTTGTGTTGAGAATCTGGATTCACCATGGAGGAAAGACTGATGCTTTGCCATCTTTATTTGACACTAAAGGGGATGTAACTAATCCAAATCTAATCCATCTCTGTCATATCCATTAATTCACAACCATGATGAGTTGATCCTTTTTTATCCATTCTCTAATCCAAAAGATTGACAGTTACCATCACATTCATTTTCTTTTGAAATCACACAAACACAGTAGGCATATAACTATCATCTTAGTGCAAATTATTCATGTATGTCCTCTTTATTTGTTAACATTTTACCTGGCATAATCCTCGCATAGATTACCTTTATGATTTGTAACTGCACTAGTGCGAATCATTTCAAAGTCTCAATTTCATATGGGTTTATTATACACTTTGGGTGAAGTATTCTCTTCCACATCACATTCTGTCATAGCATTATAGCCACAGTAAATACAGTAGCTATCTGATCATTCTGTTTCTAGATTACATGCACATTGCTCCAAATGAAAAAAAAAAACAAAAAAAAACAGAATTGAGATACAGTATGTATAAGTCCAGCTAGAACTGAACCTATTACTGGGTTTTAGAGTGATTGCAAATAACTCCCATGTATTACCATAGAAAGTGTTTTATTTCTGTTTTGCAGGATAACTGATGCAGGTCATCTGAAAAGAAGGCTGTACTTCTCAACAGTACAGAAGGAGGTTTCTGCCACCCCCCTTCATGCCAGAGTACCTTTAACAAGTCTAGCACGTGATGTTGTAAGTTTGAATGCATGAACATTTGGAAATTTTAATTGACAGCCACATTACTTTTCAGATTATACATATTCTACTATACAAGATTGCAATGCTGTTCTTCATACTGAAGTTGTGACATAGGCTACTCTCTACTCATTCTCTTGTGACAATACATGCAGTATACCATATTGATTACCAACTTAATGCCATTGTTTGGGTTCCTTGTTTTGCAGTGGTGTAACATGTGCATCGACATGGGCTCGTTGACTCTAGAGATGTTCAAGGGAGCAGTGTTTTTGTATTTGGATGGCATTAGCATATCAGCCTCATGCAAGGTCAGGCGTATCTTCACTTTGAAAGCAGAGCCTGCAGACTCAGACAGAGGTGGGATGCATAAGCAGAGGGAATGTGACTAGATGATGAATGAAATGTATTGTGTGAATATCAGTCCCACTGACAGTTTTTTCTTCTTCTTCTTCTTCTTCTTCTTCTTCTTAAAAATAAGTCACTTGTACAATAAATTTGTTAAAATTGTTGGTGTGTCCCTGAAGGAACATAGTAAGAGCTGCAATTATTAATTGAGAAATAGATGAATCATTTATTGTTAAATTGTTAAAACAATTCAACATGTAATCGGTTTGTTCCATTTTTTAGGAAAATAATTCAAAATTTATTGATTGATTACTGTATACATGAATTGACCAAAAATACTCTATATTTATTCTCTGTAACCAAAGATCTTTAAACAGCTCCGGTTGAATCCTCTCTGCTATAACTATTATTGTTGCATGGCTCTTTATAATGCTGTAGAATGCTCCATTCACTTAAATGGGACAGAACATTATCCCTTACCGAATTGACCGAAATTTACTATATTTTTGTGATGTACAGTATGTACATTCGATTGAAAGGTAAATTTTGCAAATACTCTTTCACTTTTCACATTTCACTTCAACTTTGCTTTGTGTCGTAGGCTTACTGTATACAGTATGATATACTACTAGTAGCATGCCTGTTTTGTCTTCATTTCAAAGCAAAATTGATTAATTCTGTTGTATGTCTGCCAGATCTTTACATCTATAGACACGGAACACTGGATGAGATACCCAGGGCTTGCCAGTTTCCAGTTGAGGTTCAGCACATCACTCAAGTCATCAACATGAAGAACCTGGCTGCCTCTAATGTCAGAGCAGGCCCATTGAAAACAGATTCTGGTATATCAAACAGGAAATGATTAGAAAGGTTGTTTTGTTGGATTTTGTGTAAAAATAGGTACCAAGATTGGCTTGGAAATGAAGTTGTTGTTTTTTTTCTTTTTCTCGTAAGGATAATAGGATGTGGTTTGCATGGGTCCTCGATGAAAGACTACAGTTGACTGTAATGTGTTTCACAAGAAGATGGTGCATTATTAAGGACCATTCACAAAATCATTCATGATTAAATTAATTAACATATTAAAATGGAACATACTGTAATTCCAGTCCCTGTGGCAGTTCATAAAGAAATGATAAACTTTCATATTACAATTATCCAATAAAGCACCAGGCCAGCTAATGTTGATGACAGTCCAAATACTGCTGTCTTTGTAGAGCTTTCGTTTTCCAGTAGTCCTTGCATAACCACCACCCTAAAGTATTTACAACTGGCAATATTTGTGTTTGTACTTTATCAAACGTTCCTTTGTATTCTCCAGTGTAGCTGTGTTTAAGTTTACTCTGACCTTGCACATTAGTCTTTGTTGCTCTGGCCACTCTTTGGGCTGTTTATTTGCTTTGATCAGGCCCAGAAGGAAAGTGTCTTTGAACATGCTGCCAGTCTGTTACAGTAGTGAACTTTTCAGTTTCCTGGAGTTCCTCTGATTGAGAGACTGCTAACAAAGACTGAACACAGTAAAACCTCTGGAGCTTTAGCTCTGTTCTAGAGTAAAGATGTGAGCCTAATAATTGATATCATTTGTCTGCCATCGTCTCAGTCGTCTTTTTTTTTTTTTTTGCCAGCATCTATCTTTACAGAAGCATGTCTGAAAGCCACACTTGGGAAACAAAGAGAAACCACTGTGTCAGTTGACATTTTCCTTGGTTGTTCAAAATCTGGGAAAGACACTTATTAGCCTATTGTGTTTTCATAACATCAGCTTCCGAGGAAAAGTTAAATTGCTAATTTAACTGTGCAGCACTTGTGTTTGGAAGGAGATTATGTTGGAAAGAAATGTTGGAAAACAGAAAGACAGTGCTAATGTTAGTTCTGATCTGAACACATTCTCAGAACAGCCAGGCACCCTGTCCAGTGCCAGAGCCAGCAGTGCTAGTGGTATGAAGAACCATCACGACTCATCACATGTAGCCTTTGGCTCCAGAATTGCTGGTCCACCCCCACCCATTGGAAAGAAGAACAATCCAACATCGAGTAGACCCGAGGACAAGGCCACGCCAGACCACAACAGGTTTTCAGGTAAAAAAAAAAAAAAAATGGAGATGACTTGGTATCTGTTGGGGGGTAGTCAGTATAGTCATTATAACAGGATACGGGTCTGGATAATGGTGTAGACTAACACAGAGGATTGTTGGTAGAAACTGATCAGAAGAAAAATTGCAGTACCATTTTGAATTTGGTTAATGTTTACCATCTCCTTTAACTTTGCCTGGGACAAACATAGTTTTGTAGGTGTAACAGAGGCCAGTTAGCTTGGCCCAATTTCATGGGTGCTTCTAACGGCTTACAGCTCAGTTGGTTAGAGTGGCCCACTGCCACGCTGGGATTTTGTAGCTTGCGGGGTGGCGGGTTCGAGACCCGTGTGTGGTGCGGACAGTCACCGGCTACATAGGCTGACATCTACTACAATGTGGTATACTGACCGTATACTTTTTCCTGAACAGTTTAGATTAGAGTCAGGGTCCTGTGACCGATGGCAGCAACACAGTTCAGTTTCTGAACTTCAACCTTCACTAGCAAGCTATTCTCGTTCCGTTAACATCCATAACAAACACACACACTCACCAGAAACTCTTGGGACACATCCAGCTTACTCAAATTAATATTAGCAAACAGTTTTACAGAAGACACATCTTGTCATGCGCTTGGTGCGCATCAAGTGCGCGGGAGCATACCAGAGCCATAAGTGTGTTTATCAGTTTTATTAATTAGTTTTGCTTAAACATACCTTAATCTGCCCATTTATTCAGGGAACAGCATAAATTATGTAGAAGAAGTGAAGTAAAATAAAATGACAAGGACTCACAGCTTGGAACTTGACTCGATTTCAGGTTACCAAATTGACACAGAAACTTAATGATGTCTTTGAACCTTTGAATAACACTGTTTTTATTACCAACCACAAGCTGAAAACCCCACATTGCTTTTGTCCATTTGGTGAGTTGAAGAGATGTGCACTGATCACTCACTGAATGTCTCCATGGATACAGGCAGGTCTCACAAGTTGCAGCCACGTCCACCTTCAGACAAGGCAGCAGCTGAGCGGACTCATAGCAGGAGACCTCTGAAGCAAAGCACCAGGAGGGAAAGGCCTGTCCTAGCAGGTTAGATATGCTACTGTATGTCTGCATAGTTGCTTTGTGTTTTACATGTATTAACGCAGTTTGTACAAGAGACTCTTCACCTCTAATTTAGAGAGGAGCTTGATCAGCGTTGAGTGTTGTTGTCATAGAGCTCTTTTGAAAAGTGCTCTCCCCCTCGTCAACATTTAGCTGTGAGCAGGGGGCAGAGGAGAATAAAATCACATTATTATTTGCTTCTATTCTGCCTTCCATACAAAGTTGCTCCCAAAAAAGAGTGTGATGTTGTTTCTTAATATTTTTTTCTCTCCATTGGTTGTATAGCAGAAAGAGGAACTCTATTTCACCCCCAGAAACAGGAGGATGTCCCTTACCAGTGTACCACTCAACTTCCTTTACAGACCTTCACTGACCACAACCGAGAAGATGCTTCAGAAGGTAAGTGGGAAGAAAGTGAAAATGGAGATAAGAGTGAAAAGTGATTTTATTTTTTGTATCGGTGCACCTTTTTTGACATTATTTCCACGAGCATCATTTAATTTATAAGTACTGTAAGGGATAATGTATTTTTCACTGGTCATTATTCTAGACAAATATTTCCAGAGAGGTCTGTCTCCAGTTTGTCCTCAAGTGAAATACATTATCATGCCTATTAAACGGCTAAATGCCAAAGCTATGAAAGAAAACTTTACTCTAAACTTTGATCTATATGCACGGAATGATATCAAAACGTGAATCCTATGGTCTCATATTATGAAAAATCACTTTTTATGGCTTTTGAATGTGTTTTTTGGGTCTATACTGCCTGTACACACACTTGTATGTTGGATAAAAAGCCTCAATTGTTAAAATAGACAATTTACACTATTAGTAGCTTTTCAGCTGCTGTGTGCTTAAACCACCTGCATAGAATTTATCTAACTACGTATGTCACAGGGTAAGGTGGGTGGGGTCCCACAACATTGGCAGCCACATACTGTAAACAGCTGAGGGCAATGAGAAGTTGTCAGGCACTTTGCAGCTGAGAACAATGAAAATGATCAATTGACTAATTAGGGGTGGTCTGTCATAGGCTACAGGGGAAATCCTCACCTGTTGGCTGCAGGTGTCTAGTTACCTGGTGCACGCCCCCATGAGAAACAGCCTGTTCTGAACATTAGAGCTAAAAAAGTTAGTTTGGAAAAAGCATAATATGGTACCTTTGAGCAAAAAACAACGGTCATTATATTTTCACTGCAATCACTATACAGAAATAATTGACCTGTGAACATTGAGAAGGCCCAGAAGTGAATGGAGACTCAGAATTCTAGAGAGCCATTAAATAATTTTTATGATTAGTAATTTAGCTGATGCCTGCCAGAAACAGTTTCAAGTGAATAAATCACATTGCAGATGATTACACCCTCACCACAACTTAGTGTGTCCACACCAAAGATGGCACAGCTTTGAGAATATTCATGACATATTTAACAAATGATACTTTGAAAAAAAAAGGGAGAGGGTCAATAAAACGACCTGTTGCTTGTAGATTACAATCTCGCAAATCTTTCAGGTCTTAACGGTAGGGTCAATTTTTGGCCCCCCGTTCACTATTGAAATATGCAAACTGAGTAGAGAAGTAAATTGGATAAGCCGAGGCATAATCCATATGGATGAGGAGCAGCAGTGCTTTAAAAGCGCACGGCTGTAAACGTGGGCACTGGCGCAGCACTGTTGTAATATGGGTGTAATTGTTGGACATTGTATTTAAATGGCTTTAACAGAGAGGCACCCCCTGTGTTAAAGCCTTGCTTCCTCTCCTGCCTCCTCTCCTCCCCCAGTGTCCTCTGTGTAGACCCCCCCCCACCATCCCCCCTCCTCCCTGCCAGCCCCTCCTGAGAATGAATCACAAAGCGCATTAAGTTCACCCTCCATTCCAGGAGGCAATGAAAGATTCCTCCTCCCGTCTGCCGAAAGAAGGAAGTTCATTAGCAGTAATGGGACATTAAGTATACTGTGTAGGTCAGAGGGAAGTCTCAGGGGTTGGGAGGGTGGTGGTGGGGGAGGGGGTTCATGCACGCTGTGAGCAATTAGGAATGGTGATTATGGCGTGACGTTTTCAAACAAAAAAAAAAAAGACGTGTGTGGAATGCCTTATCAGGCCAAAGTGTATTCAAGTAACTGGCTGCAGCTGACACTGTGGGGAATGAAACTAATGTCTGAAATAAATAACTAAGTAACATTCTTTTTTTCCCAGATTTTTTATTAGTTCTACATGATATAATGAGAATACTTGTAGATATTAAAAGTGACTCAGTTTGTTTCCCTGCAGTGTTATGTGGTTGTAGTGTTAAAAAAAAAAAAAAAAAAGCCTGTTGTTACGTACACTGTGACACGCCACACTGTTAGCTGTTGCCATGACTAAGCCATATTTATCATCTGGGTCTCTGGTGAGGCTCGGGTTCGGTTCCAGGGTATTTTTGTTCTTTAACGCGAGGGCACACCGACCCCAAAGGCGTGCATATATCTACCCTATGCTCCCATTGTGATTCTGCTCCTGCCGCATCGCACCCTCTCGGATAATGATGTTATTTGTGAGGGGATGGGAGAGCTGAGCTGTACAAGAACTCAAACTACCACACCCCAAAGAGCACACACACACACACACATACACACACACACACACACACACACACACACACACACACACACACACACACACACACACACACACACACACACACACACACACACACACACACACACTTCATGAGATTATATCTGTATGAAATATGTTCCTCCTCTTCTTCTACATGTTGATTTGTTTACATGTTTACACAGAGCATCAATGTTTAATTATTTTACCTTGGTTTGAATCTAAGTAATAGGAATCATCTGGTGAAACTGCAGTCTTCCATGATTACCCTCACTCTCTGAATAAGTTCCTGACATGTAACAGGAAGCAAGAGTTATCTGATGATGACACATGACCTGCATTATCATGTGCATTGCATTTAGCTAATTACATCCCTGCCATTGATCTGTGCATTGTTGTTAAGTCAAGAATATGCTTTGCAGAGGGGGAGCACTGCAATGTTCCCTGTAATACGTTCTGTATTTTCTTATGCGAAAGCAGTGGACCCCTACAGAGCACACTTGTTGTGCCTCATCTACAATGTAAATGATTAGTATAGACAACAGCTAATATAACAATACGAAAATCCACACTGATCAAGATGGGGGAAATCTCTCTTGAATATTCCTCATGACGGGGTACCTTAAAATCTGTGTAATTTAAAGTTTGTGGTTTTGAAAATGGTTCTGAAATGGCCTCCTAGTGAGCATTCTTGTGTCGTTATAATATGCAGCTTACCGTTGCTGTTTGATGTTCCTTTTATCATTTTATTCACTTTATAATAGTTTTTTTCCCTTCCAGGAATCATCTAATATTTGTGTCGGTGCTAATTAGGTCATTTCAGTGTTTTGAAGAGAAAGTTTCCCTCCCTTTGTATTTTTTTCCTCTTTCTCTTTCTCTTTTCATCATGTTGATTTTATTGTCTTTATTTCCATTAGATGGGATAACACATTGGATTCATGTATGTCTGCTACTTGGTTTACCGTTAGCTGTGTAATGTGGTTCTAGAGTTACCCCCCAAGCTGTCTGCGGCACAGTCATTACAGTGATCAATAAAGACAGGCAGTGTGTCTTTGTCTTGTTGTGTCAAGTAAATAAATACTCACAGACCCTTTTTCTCATTTCGGTCCCACAGACGAGGTGACATCGCTTTGCTCTTTAGAGGACGGCTGTCTGGACGGCTCCGACCAGGAAGCCAGTCGGCTCGATGATGAGCCCGACCCGCTGTCTTTTCCCCGTGAGACACTGGCGCCTTTCTCGGCCCCGACGGCTCCAGGGCAGAGAGGTGACAATGATGAGAGTGACAAAGAAGATCCACGGCAGGTCTCGGAAGAAGAGGAAGAGGAGGAGGAGGAAGAGGAGGAGGTGTTCACTTTCTCCTCACGGCCACACTCAGCCAAGCGGGGGCAGGGCCTCAGTAGCAGCACCCATGACACGACCTTTGACCTCAGTGCTCTGGCTGAAGATGATGGAGGCATGCGCAAAGAAGCACGCCCCGAAGATGACTTTATTGGCAGCGAGAGTGAGGAGGTATGTGCCTTTTGCTCTAGTCTCCAGAAAGCAGTAGATCAATGCAAGAGCACTCTCTGTTGAATAGCAATGCAGAAGACTTGGGACTTTAGAAGTTGTACAGCATGATCAAGTGGATCTAAACAAGAAAAATGCAAACATGGCAGAGGCCAAATTATTATCACCTTAACAAATAATAGTTTCTGGCAACGACCTACTATTTTAGGTCCTGACTTGGTAGGCATGTCTCTTCAAGAGCTATAGCTCATTCTATCATGAATGTGAAAATTGTTATATTGTAATAAAATAGTGTGGTTTTTAGTTCCCACCATGTTCCCAGCACAGATCCTCAGTAGGATTGAGATCTAAGAGCAGGGGTGTCAAACTCATCATCTATCATGGGCCACATGAGCATTGGGCCTCTCCTCAGAGGGCCGTCATACCTTGTCTCCGTGCATGACCACAAGGGGCCGGGTGAAAAAACCCACTTAATTCTTCCTTTCCTAACGATTGTTTGCGAGTCAGTATGGCCAAAGAGGCAATTTCCCCAACTCTCGAGCCCAGAAAAATCAGGACCCAATGAGAAACCAGCAGCCTGAAGGAGGCAATGAGACTGGCCAGCTCTTTCCCATAACATTGATAGAAGTTTGATAGGATTTGATAGAGGTTTAGATTAATCCCGCTCGGAATTCTTGAGAAATGCTAGCTTTGCCAGACTTTGCACAGTTAATTTCTGAACGTGGTCGGTCAAGCCAGGCTAGCACGATTGTTCATTGTTAAAACTGCTATTTTCAAGCAGGCCACATAGCTGCAATTATTCTCAGGCTTTTTGAATTGGGACACATGATATGCTGTGAAGGGCCAGATCCGGCCCCTGTCCTGTAGGCTGTTCAGTACCAATTTAGTCTTGCTGGTAGATCCACTTAGCCTGGCGAATGGCAAACTAAAAATCACAAGTGATATTTAGTCTGGAGACCGTTGGGTTACGCTGTCACCCTGGTTCTCTGAGTGAAGAGACCATCTCTCCACTCCGTTACATATGGAGAGATAGTCTCGAGACGATAGAGAACTACCTATTGCATCTCTCGTAGCGGAAGCATCGTTTACGATTGTCCAGAGCTGTTTATTGGGCGCAACGAATGTCTATCATAGCGTCTGTACCTAGCTCAGAGCCAATACCAGAGCCACCACGTGACGTAAAATGCAATCGAGGGCCGCATCAATTACTCAATTCAAGTTGTTAAGTATGTTTGGATGACAAATCAAAAATCAGAAGTCTTATATTAAGGTCCCTTTGTGTTTATTTTGACAAGTCCGCTCTGTGTTCGCTATGGTACCAGATAGGTTATTAAATAGGTTTGTGCTCATAATGAACTCCCAGACAAAACAAACTCTTTCTGTAGATTTGGCTTGCTCACTTGTGTTCTGATGGTAATAAGACAGCTGCTATTCTAAGCTGCCAAATTGCACAGATTCTAATGTTATTTTTCTCCTAGTAGTAGACCAATATATGTACAAGAACTGAAAAACACTGCAAAAATAATTCTGATGTCAATCTTGTAGCCTTTCCTGTTTACTAGCATAGTGTGTGGAATGAGATATCAGAGCGTAGAAAAATGTGAAAAGAATGATTCAATGGCTGACACCTCAGTGTCAGATAAACAACAGAAGCCCAGAGCATTTCTCTGCCGCACTGTCACTTCCAAACGGATGTAGCGTAATAGGCGTCTGCATGCTTTTGTTTCATCTAATGGTCCATTAATGCTTTCACGGAGGCATATTCCTAATGGCACACCTTCAAAAATCACACATGCACCTGTTGGAGGTCATGTGATTGAGCCTACATAGGAATAAACAATTTCTTGTTTTGTTCATTTTGTGAATCCCACTATTAGGCCTGCGAAAGATTGTTTTTTGATTGACATAAAAATACAAAGCCATCAAAAGCATTTCTATTCCCAAGTAATTATGAATTAGCTTTCATGTGCAGACAAAGGAGCAATAATTGAATTTTGACAAAAGTTAGGGAAATTAGTGTGTGTGTGTGTGTGTGTGTGTGTGTGTGTGTGTGCGCGTGCGCGCGCGCGTGTGCCTGCGTGCGTGTGTGTATGTTCAGGTAAATTATAAATTGTTTTTACTGTTGCTAAAGAGTCAACACAGTGACACATAACACAAATCAGCAACACCTGTTTAGCCATGCATGCACCATGACCTGTCATCGTGTCCATCAAACCAGAGGGAAGTTAGGTAGGGCCTGCTGACACAGTGTGCAGAAGCAAAAGTGTTAAGGGTGTTCTGATATTGTTTGGGGGGCAGGCAGCCCCCAACTGTTTCTTTTGACTTTTTAGAGCCTGTGTGAAATAAAAAGACTGCATTAGTTAGTCAAGGTGGGGGTGTGCGGAGGGGTGGGGTTGAGGAGATCTTAGTCGATATCAGAAGCTAGTGACTAGTATCACTGGAAAGGTTATGTTGTGCACTTTCATATTGTATGTGGTAGGAATCACAAAAACATAAACAGCCTATGCAATTTTTTGTAAAGCAACATTTGAAATTACATACATTAGTAATACATTATTTATCTTTTCTGGGGACCTTGTCAAGGTGGAATGAAGAGCTAGCAAGTCATGAGGAGATATCTTTGTAAACAAAAAAAAAACTTTTTAAAATATAATCAGCATAAAATCACTGGCTGCACCTTTAAGTTAATTATTATGCATACATTCTGAATGTGCTAAACTTATATCCCTTTATACTACATGTCCTTTGTGAGGACTAGAGAACAAACATGTAGAAAGGAGGCAGTGTGAGATGAAGAAAAGTGCCAGTGTCCAAGCAACCTAATTACTTGACCATAAATTGGTGAAGCTCTGGAACCGGTGCAACTGCTGATGCAAAGTTGTTTTGTTGAAGTTACCCTTTTAAATCCAGCGGTAATGACACACAAAAAGACTCACTCTGTCTCACTATAATTTTCACTTGCCATAAATTCAGGACTTAGCAATATGGTGGTATTGAACACTAATAATTAATTTGTAAAGATATTCCAAATGAAATATATTTAAAAATCAGCCTAGCCGGAGTCTAATTTTAAACCAGAACTAAATTATTTAGATTAACGACTTTAAATCATTAGTGGTCACACAGTGGGAGAAAAAAAGAAAGAAAGAAAAACTGAAAAAAAGAAGTGAAAAATATAATGAGGCTCTTTAGGTTTCCCTTTTTAGCTTGGTTTGATGTATCCCACTCATTATTTCTTTAAGCTTGGCTCTTTCCCTCAAGTTGTGGCTTTGTCAAAGCACTGGCTACTTCTTCTAGGTCGGTGATTAAAACAGATTATCAGGTCCAGGACTTTGAAACTAAATGAATAGACTTAAAAGTGATAGTGAAGTGTGCAACAGCCTTAACAGCACCTTCAGCCACTAACCCCAGTTGTGTTTGCTGTCTGTGGAAATTCATCTGGTCATCAGCTTTGTTCAGGTGTTTAGGTTCTTTTTTTTGGGCCACAATGAATTGAAAAACCCACTGCTGCTTTTAAAGGACATAACCTCATTCCGTTTTCATGGTTACCTCCCTCGTCTGCCATTTAGATGTAAACCCGTGATGCAATTTTGTAGTGGATGTAGTTATTGTCTGTCCTTATACTTGAAGATTGGACTACTGCCAAGCAATCAGTACTATTGTAGTAGCCATATTTTTTCCCACTGAAATAGCCTATGACTGCATTTCTCCTGTGAAGCAGTGTCCTGCGCCTTTCACAGCAGTTAGACAGCAGAGATTTATGTGTGCAGTGCCAGGAATAGCGCAGGATTTCAGAAAAAAAAAGTCTTGGCACTGTTGTCTGTTGTGGAAGAATCACCCCCTTTTGCAGTTACTTTTTTTTCACCCCCTAACAAGATACTGAATCCCCCCCCCCCCTCTTATTTTGTGTGTGTGTGTGTGTGTGTGTGTGTGTGTGTGTGTGTGTGTGTGTGTGTGTGTGTGTGTGTGTGTGTGTGTGTGTTTCCTCAGGGAAATCAAACCCGTCTTCAGGATACATATGTTCTGCACCAGTTAATTAGGCCACTTTGATTGATGTACTTGACAGCTTGATGGTTGCTCTATAGCTCTGCTGGCTCACTGTAAAAAGCTGTTTTTTTTATGTGCTAGCCCAGCGCTCTATGCTTTAAAGGTGCAGTTAAGTGATTTTAAGGCATTACATTTCCGGCGACATCCAATAAAATAAACAGAACAAAAAGTAGGAAATTTATGTTTGGTTCATTATTTCTCTGTGGTAACAATGCTTTTGGCAATATGTCTTATACAGTTAGAAAGCCTGTTTAGTTCCCCTTTAAATGGAACATGCATTTATGGGATGAGCAGCAGTGCTGAGTATGTGGGTTGCACCCATGAAAAATTTGTCAAATCGTCTCTGCCATTGCCAAGCAGTTTATTTTGCTGTTGCTACATGTTTTATTCCCAGGTGTTGTCAATTAGGTCCCTTATTTGCATCACCTGTGAGCATGGGCCTTAATACTGTAAGTACAGCACAGTCAGTAAAATGTCTGCTTCTAGAATCAGTATGCCATATTTGACTGATCTAGATAGAGCCCTTCAGATAGGGTGTTTTGAAAAAAAAAAATTTCAGAATTATTTGAGTAAGTCCATCTCTAAACTGAAGGCCAAGTTCCATAATGTGGGATGGCAGAGACAGGACATAAAAGAGGTGTTCAAAGAAGACCATTTGCTCACCCTGTCAGCACTTTGTAGGCTATCCTCTACAGACTTACACTCAAGGTTTGCAGGAGGATAGGGCCTTCTGCTCTCTGCCCTGTCTCATAAGGGTACCAGGAGTCCTGTCATGACTGCCCCTTCACCATCAGGCCCATTTGCGACGCTGTAAGCAACACTTGCCCTGGAACCTCAACATGTAGAAGAACATTATGTTCAGTGATGAGTCCAGATTCTGAGATTCTGCAACCAGTGGCAATTCCATTTCTCCACCGTCTGGGAACGAACTCTATCCTCCAAGTTGACTACGCCCTATTGAACACTTGTTTGATCAGCTGGGTGTGCAGTTAGTAGTGACCAACACAACCACATTGGCTGACAAATGCTGGTTGAAGGACGGGATTCCATCCCACAGCAGTGTGTTACCAGACTGGTCTCCATGAGGAGGAGGTGCCAGGCTGATGTGGCTGTGTGTGGTTCTTCCACATGCTACTGATGGCCCTGTTTGTTAAATCAATAAATTGTTAAATTCGCTATACAGTAGCTGGGTTTCCATCCAATGTATTTGCATGTCATCGCATAAACAAGAATATTCACGTCTGCATGTGTTTCTATCAACTGTGTAATGCAAATAAAAAGGGAACATTATGCTAATCATGAGACATGTTCCGACCAGCTGTTAAAACATAATGCTACCAGGCCAATGCCTATGGACAGAAATTGTGGTAAATGTGAATATACCAGAGTTAAACAGTTTTTTAAACTGTTGCATTATGCCTTATTCACATAAAGTTTATCTACCCCTCTCAAGTGAATTTATCTTTTCATTAGTGGGAAGATGGAAATTTGCAGAAGTTTCAATCCAAAGATTTGTTATCTACATAAATTAAATGCACAGGAACAAGTATGTCTTGTTTCTGCAAACTTCAATAATCTATCCCACCAAACAGTGCACTGAACAAGTCAATGGCAGAATATGCTGCTAGGCATTGGCATGTTCCTTAAAATGGGGCATCATTTGAAATGGAACTAAACAGGCTTTTCAATGGTATATTTATTTGCCATAAAGTATTGTTACAGATGGATAGGCAGAGAAATAATCTACCAAACACAAATCACCTTGCTTTTTTTTGCTCTGTGTTTATATCTGCATGATGCACTAGCTGTCCACTCTGTGCATGAACTTAATATTTTTTCTTTCCCCGCATAGCCTTGGTGAGAGCGCAGTACTCACCAATAAAGCACTGAAGGGAGATCTGTTTACTGTTGTTCAAATACCTTTCTCCAGTATCTCTGACCTAACCTGGACTCGTAACCGCTTTGCAATCCAGTTAAATATTCAGCTGTTATTTGAGGATATTTGTGCAGTCAGACACACATTTTTTTTTTCCTGGGCAGTGGCAGAGGTTATAAACCAGAAAAGTTTATAAAAAGATTTTATACACCAGACTTTGCCTGTTTCAAACATGTAGGTTATTCAGATCACATGCCTCATTGATGGAGGGTTTGAATGTGCAAATAATGTTCAATGTTTAATGTATTCATCAAACAATGACATCTGATAACAAAATAGCATCTTTGTATTGTAATATGTATTATGTCGTGTGTGTGTGTGTGTGTGTGTGTGTGTGTGTGTGTGTGTGTGTGTGTGTGCGTGCGTGCGCGTGCAGCTCTTGTACTGCATTTTAATTGCACTAGTGTTCATTCCAAAAGGCGCTCCATGGTCTTGTGCCTTATTTATATGTAATTAATTAACTAATAGAGACTAGAAGTGTAACGAGTCAAAAAGTGTTAAAAGAACATAATCCTCTAGGTACGTTTAAAAGATCCTGACATATTACAATAGTTCTATACATACAGTATGCATATAGTGACTCATCTCACTATACTGCTTGCCAGTTTTTGTCCTGTTCTATTACTTGCCTGTCTTCCATCTCCACCAAACTAGATCAGAGCTTTGAGCTCCATCCAAGCTCAAATGATGACAGATGGCATACTGACTTGTAACTCAGTTGTATGGCTCAAAAATTGCAATAGATACCACGCAAAAAAAACTGCCTCTGAAAGGCTGCAGGAAGGTTTTCTTTGGAACACAGTAAAAGGAGGAGACTGTCCGAGTCCACACGCTTTATCATCAGCTAGTTGGCCGTCATTAGCATGATAGCAAGCCGGCTGTTAAAGGCCATTAACAGAGATCAAAGCCAGTTCTCATTCCCCTTACTAAGAGAGAGGTGAGCCAAACAGCGCCTTGTCAAACGTGGTGTCGTCACAACTAATTGCAGGTGATATCTGATGTAACTCCACCTCTTAGCAGGCAGTCACATATCTCGGCGGTGGTGGTTTATTAATACGTTATCTTCTGTGACCGTGTTGGCATTTGCTGCCTCCCCTTGTGACTTTCACTGATGTTGCATCAGACTTCCCCCTCTCCCACACCCATTTTGTCCTTTTAAATTTTCATCCCTAAATTGACGGATTTGCCATGAAAGATACCTCTGCCAATATGAGGTGAATTGGGACCCAAAGTAGTGAAATGTTAATGGAGTTAATGGTTAGTATTTGTGATGTTTCATGCCTTCAGAATTCTTTTTTTTTAATGCTCTGAAAGGATGTGTGGTTTTCTGTGGGCATGCTGTGGTAATTGCAGAACATCTACAGAGACGTGATAAGCAACACATTGCCTCTTTTACTCAGCTTTGGGCTTCAAAAGAAGCGTTTGAAACTGAGCTCTTTTAGACTGCCTGTGTTTTGTCTTAGGACATTAACTAATCCATAAAAGGCTTAGAGTGGCTCTAATCCAGCTAGAATGTTTTCATGATGTGATCAGAGTTTATTGTTTGTATGTTGCTTGTTGGTTTTTCAAGGTTCAATTCTGGTGTGAAAATCTTTGCATGTAACAGTTACTGTGAACCAGACTTTTTTTCTCAAAACTTCTATAATCACCCACAAAGGACAAGCTCTTGTCAACCCTGTTGTCTGTTTCTCAGGACGACGCCTATGCCAAATTTCTTCTCCAGAGAGGGTCTGTGCGCTCCAGCCCAGCTCCTCGTAACTCACCAGAACTGTCCTGCTTGGGCTTGGAGTCAAACCCCCACCGCAGTTCTCCTAATGAACCCAACCCAGTGAGTGCCAGAACGGCAGAACCAAGCCAGGGATCAAGAAGACCTGACCATGATCATGTGGCCCCGACCCGTTGCCTGTCCCCTGGGGCTCCAAGGCTGAACTCCCGGCTGGAGCTGCCTGGTACGGGGAGGAGCGGCCCAGATGGGGACTGCGGGATATGGCTTAGCAAGAGGTCTCTCCGAGAAATACCGTCAGAGGACACAAGGTTGCAGGTGAGAAAGTGACATACTGTAGATAGTGCTGTTACAGTAGGTAAAGACTAGCCTGACATAGCCCGACCATAATTATAGGGCAGGGGGGAGGGCATTCAGTTCTTGTTTTAAAACGATTGGACAGCTCGTCTAATCAGCTTCGCTTATTGGCCGGTGTAAACCCGTCCCCAGACCATGGATACGGATGAACATTCGGGCTATGTCAGGCTAGGTAAAGACTGTCATTGCAGTATAGACAAAGATCATGCTTGAATCCTCTCTGGTATAGACTGTTTCAAGTATAACAACAAAAACAGTGACTGGACACTCTATTTCATTCCCAAACTACTTCAAAAATATATGAATTAATGAGAGGGGTCTGTTTAGAATGTTGATTGAAATGGGAACACTACTGGAATGACACTAGCCATCAAACTTTCTCCCATACCTGCAATATTTAACTGAAACCCCCTGCCCCCCTGCAGTCCAAAAAAACTGCCCCGAAAACTAGAAATGTTAAATATAATATTAGATATACAAGACATAAGTTAAAATGACCAAAATAAAGTGAACAACATTGAATTTCAGTCAAAGCTGCACAGAGAACAATCAGGAACAGATCACAACAGCGCTGACAGAATATAAAGGGAAAAATGTTTGAGTGGTTTGATTTGAAACACATTGGAGATAAATTTTGCTAATTTCCACAAAGAAACTGTCTTTGACTACCCTTGTTATTATTCCTTAACCTTTAAAATCATTCAAGAACATTAGACATTGCTCTTGGGTCATTGTCTCATACTCAAACATCTATTTTCCGAACTCCACCTGACGGTGTATTGTGTCCATAAACCACCCTCCTCCTACCCTCACACCAACCCCCGTTCTTGCTCCTTCCATTTTGTCTGTCAGAAAGAAATATTTTGCTGAGCTGAATTTCAAGCAGCCACCTAGAAGACATCAATATCAACAGAGTACAAGAGATGGCAGCATGGAAAACAGATTTATTTCGCCGGGCAAAGACATTTTTCAGCCAAACATGACAAAGAGGGGATTGTGTTGGATGTACAGTAATGGTAGTATGTGTGGTGGTGTAGTTTTAATTTAATTGCGGACTTACCTTTGCTTGTTGTAGACAATTTCTGTAAATACAGTTTTTTTATTGCAACAAGTTACTATCTATAGGATATACTGTAAGCGAATTAAGTTGTCACCATAAATAGTATGGCAATGGACTGAATGCTTGTGCCTTTAACATTGGCAATTTTATCGCCGCAAAAATGGGCTTTCCGACGTTGAGTAGATTAGACCTATGTGAGCAGAGCCTAATAACTTTTTTTGGTCTAAATATTCTGTGGTGTCAAGTTCAAGGGAGTAGGGATCTAACTGTATCAACATCAAGGGGCATGAGTCTGCACGGCCCACTCGTATTTCTTTCTTATTTCTTATATAATTCTGCACTCCCGCTGCTTCACCCACAAACCTTGTCTTGCAAACAATGTCCAAGGCAAGTGTTATTCAATATGGTATGAATGAGAGTGGGGTTGGTAAAGATATTCCCACAGACGGAATGACACAGATTGGTGCCAATTCTGTGATCATGAATTGTGTTTCTTTTTTATGCAATAGTTCCACTACCAACTCATCATTTAATGACTTCAAGTTGTGTTCTCTATCATTTAAAGTGATAGCTTAATGTAATAATTGTGTTTGTTCATACTCTGCCCTCAGTGTAGGCTACTGTAATTTCAGTTCCAACTTCTTGCCCAGCAATGCAACATTTCTCTTCAATGAATGCTCACGTATGCTCACGTTCAGGGCCTCTTCCCCCGGGTGATTAAAGGTTGTAAAAAGTCAGAGTGAGGCTGTCTTTGAATATTCTGACACTGGTCTCATCTAGTCAGAAATTAAGAAGTAGTTTGACCAGACCTGACTATTGAATAATTGCTAATAAGAATCTGTGGACTTTAAAAAAAAACAAAAAGTCCATGTAATGCATACCACATACACACAAATGCATTTCTCAATTTATTAGTGACCCCATGGCCAGTACTGTGTAAGGGCACCAATAGTGCATAAACAGACTGCCAAATAGACTAAAATATCAACAACTCCAGTTTGTGTTTGCTTGTCTGTGGGTTATGCGGCGGCCTGTGTCTGCATCCACAAGGGAGTATAATTAAAGCCCAGGAGAGACTCAGACACTGGACCAGAGCATTTCACAGGAACACAATAGTTACAGAGACCCTTTTGATAGGAGGGCTACCGCTCACCTCCCAGTGACCTTCTTAAGAAAGTCGGCACTGTAATTAAGTCTGAAAACATCAGAAAAGATTTTCCTTTTTTTTTCTCTCTCCCACAAGCTGAGAGCTCTGGAGGAGGAGAGGTCCTGGGTGTCAAACTGCTAATTTGACAGTGCATATGCTTGGCTACTGCTAACAAGGTGTCAACAGCTCCAAGCCCCTCCACTGCCTTTTGCCACAAAAAAAGCCTTTTTAAATCCCTTTCACTCGCTTGTGTCGGCAACAACGCTTAGGAGCTCTACCCCATGTCAATAAAATAATTGTAGCGAGTGTTTCCGTTAATTGCACCTTATGTCTCTTGCAACGGATTTAAGTGGCTCCACAATCTGTTGGAGATGGGTGGCTCTTCTCATCAAAAGAGGAATTATGTGACGGCCAAGCGGTTCTGAGTGGAATAAGACATAGCTGTTGTTCTAGTAGAGCTGCTAGTGTGAAAGGTAAAGAATGTGATGTGACAGTCCCTGACAAAATAGAAGTTGCTGCATTACTCAGAAAGACTTGAAGTTTTCCTCTGTGGGAGTCAACCCTTTCCTCCATCTGTGGCGGTTGGTCAAGTAGAGTACTTGGCAGAGAGGGATGTCTGTGTCTGATAAAAGCCTTACCAGAGAGAGTATAAGCACTAAGCAGAGCAGTATTTTTTACAGTATTTTTTAACGTTAAATTTTAAAGATCTTAAATTTAAGGATTGAAGGACCTTTGGTCCTAAATTTCGGGACTGCTCATTAAAAGAAAGTTGGAGTTTTTTTTTTTTTTTTTTTTTTTTTTAATGAATCTCTGTTTATGACAGCTATAAGGGTGTAAAACAGTTGTCTGACCGATGTATGTATTTTGACAGTATTTCTTTGACCTTAAATTTTGAGGATATTAAATGACAAAAATAAATGTTTTGAAGGGGTTTTTTGTTAGTGAATCTCTGTTTATGACAGCTATCAGGGTGTAAAACAGATGTCTATGTATGCAGAACTTGCCACTTTGGCTCTCATGTCAGATATAACCCCCAGCTTACAAAAACACAAAACGTTTTTTTGACTTCAGACAGGTGATGGAAGCCAACGAGCCGCCACAGGCTCAAGCACTTGTGACATGTGGAAACCCAGGGATGTTGAGGTTGAAGAGGAAGAGGAGCTGCGCATGTTGGCCAGCCTGTGCCGAGAGCAGACGGAGGAGGAGGAGGACAGCGAACAGGGTGAGGGGATCAGTGGTGGTGGCGGTGACCCCGGTCTCAGTGCCTCCCAGCGGTGGCGCTGCAACGTCAGCCTTAGCATCAGCAGTGACGATACCACCACCTGGACCCAGTGCTACCCTGTGGTGAGTAGTAAGCACATCACAAGGTGTTGGAGGCTGTTGTGGAGACACATGTACAGTACAGGCAACATAGAAAATCATCCCACCGCACTTCCCCTCTGCAGCTTTCCCCAGATTGAAGTCTTATCTTGTAATCTTAGAGTGGTAGCAATTTTTCTGGAATGATGGTTTTGTGTTAATGGTGTTTCTTTATGTAAGAGGTATTCTGGTATAAGAACAACTCTGTCACATAGAAAAAGCAAAGCTTTATGGCCTGATAGTGTATTGCTGTCTATCTAACTCAACAGTTTAACATTAGATGCACTAGCATTGATTTGTGAAAGCATAGCTCGTTGAACAAGGTCAGCTTTTGTCACCACCAATTTTTTTTTCTGTTGACACTAACAATATTCAGTCAATCCATTTCTTATTCGTCAATACAGTCAATGCAAGTGACAATGCATTCAGGTTGTTTTCAACATCTAGCCTTGAGTCACCATTTGTCACTACACAAAATTGTCAATGTTAGCAAATATTCAATGCAGTGAAGTCACAAAGAAGCAGTTAAGGGCTTTGAATTTTTTTAAAGAAAAATTACAAAATGTGCATTTGACTAAATTATTATCGGAAATAGATGGCATATTTGTGCGTATGTTAAGTTGGTATGGTATTTTAACAATAATTAATGCCATGAACAGAAGATATACAATAGTATATAAACAATACTATATTACTAGTATCAGAACCTAAACTGGATATATTATCACCAACATGTGAAAATAATCCCCAGTTTATAGGGAAACATCTACATGGCTCGCATGTCAGATACAGGGAAACATCTACTCAACTTCATAAATTGGTCAGTTGTCCACTGCCATGACTTGTTGAGAAAGAATATCAGAGAAGAATGGGTCGTAATTTGTGTGAGCAGTCTCTTATAATCTAGGACCATTTAGACTCACTAATTTATATTCTGTCTGAAAGAGACTGGAAACTTCAGCAGGCTTCATTTACATCAAGTATCCTAATGGACGTATTCATGCAAGTCCATCAAAAATAATCATTACACCCACAAATTTAATTCATAACCCACAATTCATGCAGCCCACAAGCTCAAAAAGAGAAATTAAAATTCATTCTCTCCCGTAAGCCATCATAAATTAATACCTATTATGCTTGTCTTCTTAACATTTCATGTGACAAGACATTTTTTAACGATCTTTCATCTCCTTGGAATTACTGTGCCTTTTCATAATGTGTGCACAGTTAGTTTGAAGGCATTTGTCTTTTGAAATGGGAGAAAAAAAACCTCCATTTCCATTTTGTGTTGCAACAGTGCCCTCAACAGGTAAGATACAAGACCTGCTTCTAAAACAGCAGGTTTTGATCATGCTAAATTGTGTGTGCAGTGTCCATCTACCGTCTGCTTTTAAAATAATCAGTACAGAAATAAAGATAATATTGTGTGTAAAAAGTTGGCAGGTAAGGTCATAAATCTTGATTCAGTAATCTGTCAGTGACTGAACTGTAAACTTAATCTATCAATAATTTACAGCCAGACAGCCAGGGCCAGCACTACCAGAAGGAGATGAATCCTCTCCTGCACTCCAATCCCAGGTAAGGGCTGCTTCCCAGGCTGTCAGTGAGTGGCACATTCAATTTCAGCAGCTTCGAATGATTCAACCATGCCATCATTCAGAATCAGCCAGTGCCTCTCTCCGAAAATGAATATCTCATACATGTTTGTTTTGTGAGAATACTTGCTTGGTATTGTTTGACTGTCCTATTTCTCATCATCATCATCCAATATTTCACTGGAATTAAAAAAAAAAACTTTGTGTGTTCCATTATGTACATTGTGTGTTCCAACATACTGGCTGGTACTTTTTAAAACTAGGGGTGGGCTGATGCTGTCTACCAAAGCTGTCACAGGTGATTATGTTTTGGGGGGAGGGGGGGTGGCAGGGCAGGGGGTGTGGGATGCCTGTGAGGTCTGAAAGTGTCACCGACCTGTCGAAGTCTCAGCACCACTCCCTGGGTGGTAGTCAGGTATGGTCCTCCCCCAAGCAACAGGGATCCTATCTGTTGTCATCACAGCATGACTTGTGCATTGTGCATCTCGGTGGGTGAAGAGTGTGGGGGATTTCTTCTGTGTTATAAATACATGTCAGGGTGGAGGGGGAACAACATGCTCTTGATAAAGAGAAATAGTGGGGTAGATTATAACTGTTCTTCCATAGAGGAGAATGAGTGAGAAGGTCTGATATTTACATGTGGAGTTGTGCGTTTATCAAAAATGATGGTCTAATTTCCTAGTGACCATCATCCATTGCTCCGGATTTGCCTATCCCACATTAATTGTTGTTGCGGTGTTCCATCAGTTTCAAAATTAATTTAAGTCTATAAACTTGCACTGTGGATTTAGTAAATTGTCTTTACCCAGATTAGAACCACTGAAATTATATATGATTCTTGAGATGTGTAGTTCATGTGTAAGTCACAGAAAATTCAGCCTATTATCATGTTTAGTTGCATGTTTGTGGAACAATGAAATCTCCCAAATACCACTAAAGGAAGAGACACTTCCAAGACTCAGATCTTTTGAGAATACTGTACCTGTTTTCCCAGAACCTTCAACTGTCCAGAGTGCACTTACAAAATCACACATTTGTATGTTTATCCTCTTTGTGTAAAATGTTCTGCATTAAAGCTAAATGCATACCAGTAAATGTTAAAAGGAAGTGTAGCTCAATAAGCATGAAAAGAAGAAAGTAAAGGTAAGTAACCACATTGAATTTCAGGGACCAATAACTGAAAGATTATAAAGAAAAATGGAAAAGTACTTTATGGAGCACAGAGTTACTGGACATGTTTGTGTGTGAACAGCATGAATAGGAGTGGGAAATGCAAAACATTGTGAATTAAGGCAAATTTGATCTGCTTCCACCGAAGTGAGTTGAACATGAAAGATTTATAGCGGAACTGTGGAATGCATTGTTTGAAGTAGGTATTTGTTTGAGTGGAGGGAGTGTCATTGAGCTTTTCCTTTTCATTTGTCTGTGTAGGGAGTGGATGAATGTCCTCAGCCCTCCCATCATTCCTCCAAGCCAGCAGAGGGCAAAGGGTAAGGATGGCCCCTGCAAGGTCACAGTTGAAGGTATTGGCTCATCACTCTTGGCTTGTTGGTTCAGTGACATACAGTGTGCGCACACACACACACAGAGAGAGAGAGAGGGAGAGAGAGACTACAGCTATACACAACTGGCCAACATATTCCTTAATGAAGAGGAATTTGTTTGCTCTCATTTCTTTTTGCTTGTACAGCTTCGAAACAGCCCATCCTTTGCTTTATTTTTATAGAACATTTAAAGTATACTAAGTGTTGAGTGCAATGACAAAACACTAGCATTGCATTAAATTGCATTTTGAGGGCTTAAACGTACATTTTTGAGGCTTTAAGGAATGCAACTAAAGTGTTCCAAAACAGTATCTTGAGTTGCCAGTCTTTACTCTTATACCTATATTGTACTCTTGTGTTGTATTGTATTGTATTGTATAAGAGTCTTTACTCCTACAGTACACTTATAAAGCATTTGATGCATTACAATTTAAAGTGTTCCAAAGTAGTATACTCAGTACATATACAGCCATTCTTGTTCGACTTCTCATATACCATAAGTTCTCAAAGTGCGGCCCGCGGAAACATTTCTGGTGGACCGCAATAACTTTTCATAATTTCTGTAAAACTGTTAAAACTGTAGACCTATATTGCTTTGTAAGAATTAATCTCCATTTAGTGGTGTTAAGCGGCACCTATAGCCATTCACGTATTGCAATAAATATAAACTGCCGAGATGCAACATCGTCATTAAAATGATTACAAGGGTATTTTTTTTCTTTCTTTTCTTCCTCTGCACCTTTGCTGGCCCTCAGCTCAACGTTGGGTCCTTAAATTGGCCTTAAATTCAAAACTTTGAGACCCCCTCTCTCTCTTATACTAATTATAATTTGTGCATTATTTCCACAGTGTCATTTACATTCAGATAGTACATAAACACTGACATATGAAATGCCTTTTTTCTTGCAGGGGTAAATCATAATAGCTGTGATGGTGGGGAGTTTCTCAACTTGCTGTATGATCCAGGTCTTAACTGTTACTTTGATCCACACTCAGGAAAATACTATGAACTGGCCTGATTGTAAATGCACTGTACTATACCAAAATGTATTGTATATTATTGTGTTATGTAGCTGTATAGAAAGACAGTTTATACAGTGGTGTCATAAGACTGGTGATAATAAAATCATGGAAAACATCCTGTGTAACTGAATTGTAACAGTTAATGATGAACTCACAAACATACATCATTTTAGCTGGCCATTAAAAATCAATGATTTTCTAAGCCTCAAATACATTACAAATTTTTGTATAGCCCATGGGATAGTGGGAGCTGGGACATGTCTCAATGCATGCTAAATCATATTTAATCATCAATCAATAATGAACCAAGAGTACATAGCCTACACTTGCCTAAAATCACTTAGCTATGTAATGTCTAAGCATTTTTTTTTTTAAAAAAAAAGCTAAATAACAGAGGTCTTGTTGTTAATGTCATGGTGGAGTCAGTGGAAGTTGGGGCTGTAGGCTAGTAGCCTGACATAGCCCATAATACTGCTGTTCGTCCATATTCATGGTCTGGAGGTTCTTTAACCTGACGCCATTATAGGGAGTAGGGGGAGGGAATTCAGTTCTGGTTTGAAACAATTGGACAGCTCGTATAATCAGCTTCGCTTATTGGTCGGTTGTCTCTATACCGATGTAACCCCTCCCCAGAAAACCATCCCCAGACCATGAATACGGATGAACATTCCTATTATGGGCGGGCTATGTCAGGCTAGTAGGCTACAGCGGCTCTTCGAAAGAGGTATCATCAAATCATAATACACAGCGGCACTGGCGTAGTCAGTTAAAGGAAGAAATGAACAGTCATGGTGACGTCTGTACCGTTTTAGAACTACTCAACCTTAATACAAAGCCTAATAAATAAATAAACAAACATGCCTTGTCTTGCCTTATTGGATAACATTTCTTACCTAAGACATGGAAGCATGCAATCATTATTCCTATTTTAAAACCTGGGGAAGATCCTACTTCACCATCTTTATACAAGCACTGCTTACTTATGTTGTTTGCAAGATAATGTCAAGGGTTAGGCCTATCACAAATGGATCAATCTACAAGTACTTTTTAGATGTGAAGGGGATTATCAAAGTGGACACAGGAAGTGATGGAGCATTATGAATAAAGCCATCATTCTAGAAGATGAAATTAGAAAGGCCTTGCAATAGCCTAAGGAATCTGTCATTACTGTTTTGTTAGACATGTTTTGTTAGACATGTTATGGAAGGCCTAGTAAGGCTTTCAGATATGTGGGAGAATGTTCTAATGGATTAAGAATTTCCATGGTCCAGTGCTTTTTAATATCATTATCATGAAACGTTTATTGATCTAGGCCAAGAATAGGGAAAATTATTATGCTGATTGTGTCATCGGAAGAAATAACGAGGGATTCAGAGAACTGAAGATACTGTAAATATGGGCTTTAAAAATATATTTCCAATCAAAATGTATTTTGTTGAGCAAGGGAAAAATGGGATGGCTCCTTAACCATGTGTATAGGCCTAATTGTATAGTCAAAGAGTCTCTGGTATGCCTAAGGACTTTGGAGTAGGCCTGGGTGGCCTAAACTAAATTAGAACAGCCATATTTCCAAAACAGCAAAAACTAGCAGTGCATTCTTGTCTTGAGGGGCAGATTATACACTGTAGTTCTAACTAAATCAATATTTGATTATAATATAGACGTTAGCTGCAACATCTGCCTGGATCTCACGATGACAAAACGTTGCAACTGTAAGTATGACTAAAATATTGCGACTGCTGAACTTGGCCCTGAAGTTCAAGACGCTCTCACGAACACGGTCGAGGTATCGTCCAATCGTGATGCACAGCGGCAGTGACGTAGTCAGTTAAAGGAGGAAATGAACAGTCATGGCGACTTCTGCACTGTACCCAGAGATGTCAACAGTAACAAAAGTCCTATCGGTTTTCTGTGTTTATGCGTTAGCCATATTTTTTAACTCAGTGGATGCCTTTCCAAACAGTTATCAGAGTCCTCAGGAGACTTCAAATATTCGACACCAAAAAGATGTGAACCCTACAGCAACAACTCAACAGGTTGGTGTTAAAGTTAACGTTAACGTTAGCTAAAGTTTAACGTTACTCGAAATATGTACTGGAGTAGACTGTCCTAACCAACTTTCCACACAAATTAACGTTAGTCAGAAGAAATTGCTAACGTTACTGTCAAGTGAACTTACCAGTACCCGGTGCTACAGTGAATCAGTCAAATTTACCTTAGTAACGTTACTTTGTGAACAGAACTGACTATTTTGTACCAACCAGGTGAGGCTTCATCCCGGAGTTGTTGCATCGGTGGTTATCGTGTCATTAGCTGCTCTGGTGGCTGCAATTTATATCATTAGGAAGTACTGCTTCCCTCAAAAGTAAGATATTGCCAGCCATCAAACTTGTATGTTCCTTGAGCTAATCCATGACTTGATGACATTGTAAATGTAGCTTGATATGGTAAGTTACAGTGTTGTTATGGTTGTTTGCAGTGATGCCACATACAGGTATTCCGTCCTGAGACAGATGGAGGAACAACGCACAAGTGCTTACGAAGAGAGCAGACAATCAGATGAGTCTGATGAGGTGAAGTTGGATTTCCATGTCATTTTGATGAAATCTGATTAACTTGAGGAGGTTGCAGATGAGTTTACAAAGGTTTTCTGACTTTTCCAACAGGACCTTTTGGAGTAGCCTTGTGATCACCACAGATGCCTGCACTCCCGATGAACTCCACTCCATTGTAGCCTTTTTGGATTTGTCCCTCTCAGCTTGTTTAATGATTTGCATAAGTACATATTTTCTATATTTTTCCAAAAGATTATGCCCTTTATATGTGATTAGTTCAATCTGTTTCTGAAACTCATCGGGTGTTGTTGATGGGAAGCAACAAGGATTGGCTATGGGCTGATTTTAAAACAGACCTTTCCTTTAACATGCATTAAGCCCAACTTACTCCACAGAAACTGTGTACTATGCATAGTTATGTAGTGCATTTTGATGGCTTTGGAATCCTTTCATTTGAATGGACAATCATTCATCGGGCTGAAACAGTGCATACCATAACTCAGATTCAGCATAGCTAAAGGTGTTTTGGTATCCCTTTCTAAAAGAATCACATTTTTGGATTTGATGTAGATGCAAAGACCTCAGGGACAGTGCTTTATTTCAAGCGTGGACCAGGATGTTCAAGATGTGAAAATACAAGGAATGGTTTTAAGAAGTTATTTTTGATAACTTCAGGCACAGGTGCTTTCCCTCTCTTTAGGCCCTGTTTATGGAAAGGTTACCTTCACTGCAACAAATGCAGAGCAAGAACAAAGAGAAAGCTTGGCTGTACAAATGGGTGACTTTTATGTGTGATGGTGTGAGAATTTGTAGTCATAGGTTAGTGGAGATGGAAGCACAAGGACTCTTTGATTATTTAGGCCTACTGCTTTAGGTGTATGATTTTTGTTGTTGTTGTTGGCTTGGGCATTGCCTTCCTACGTACCTCTGTTTGTTCTTCATCTCCCTTCACGACTCTGGGATTCTGGCCATTGACTTTGCTCATCATTGATCACAGTGAACCCAAGCCAATCAGTGAGCAGAAGGCAGGAGTTGTGAGAGATGACGTTGGGTTTCTGCTGTTGTAGTGTAGCTTACTTCACAACCGAGCTAGCGGATGACATAGGGTACGTCATGGCCAAACGTTAGTGATTCGGTGAAATCAGATTAAGTTGTTTCAAACTAATACAAAGTTCATGCTTCCAGCTTGCAATCATTTTTCAATAGCCGAGATCCCTGATCAGATCCTTGTACGAAGCAAAGCGTAGACCAAGGCGATGGTCATGACCAGGCTAGTGTGTGTGTGTGTGTGTGTGTGTGTGTGTGTGTGTGTGCACGTGTGTGTGCACTTCAAATTAACAGAGAAATCTGATGGGAATCAATCCATAGCCCTGTTGTTCTGTTTTTTTTGTTTTTGTATTTCTGGGGACTATTTTATGCAACATAGACTGCATAGACTACACCAGCTAACTAATCAAAAGGGCCCGAGAAACTTGCCTTCAGGTTCATCTTCCTATGCCCCATTCACTTAAAGTTAGCTGCCAATTTGCTGTTCGATCCGGTCTCTCTGCTTTTTCCCCCCTGCAGATAGGTTTGATTCTTTTTCCTGCAGACCTCACACAGCTGGGCTATTGATTGATTCACACCAGATTCCTCTGTCCTTTAAGCTATGTAACCTTGAGATGTCTCAGGTCAAGGACACGTCACGTCTGCTGTATGGTACACTGGTTGCATTTAAAGACTAACTCTACCCACTATCTCCCCCCCATTCACATTTTCACAAGGGCTTTAAAATGCCAACTAGCACAGCGCATTGTACTGAACAACTGATGCTGGGTTGGGTAACTCTAACCCCTGTAAACTATACTAAACCCCTATCAACTACATCGCAATCTATTTGCGCTTTTCAAGATGTATAAAGGACTTTAATTTGTCACATGCATATGATTGCTGGTGTAAAAAAATGCAGTGAAATTATGCCTGAAGTCAGCCAATTTGTTCAAAGTGCAGAAGTGCAGTTGAAAAGGGGGGCTACATAGGAAGGTAGGAAAAACTCCCTTACTTAAAGGTATAATCCGGAGTGAATCAACACGTAGCCCTGCTGTTTTATACTGCTAAGCGCTACTGAAAGCCACCTCAATGATCGAATTTTGTGCATCGTAGACCGAGTTTTGCGATACGGCAGCTAACACTAACTGAATGAGGCATGTCAAAAAACGAAACCTAATTGATTTGCTTTTGTTTTGAAATGACCCATTCTCTTACCGTTAGCTGCCGCTTCGCTATCTCAGTCTGCCTTGCATGAAGTCCAGTGATTGAGGTGGCTATCAATAGCGCTTGGCACTATAAAACAGTAGGACTACGTGTTGATTCACGCCGGATTTTTCCTTTAAGGAAGAAACCTTGAGAAAATCCACGTATTCATTTGTTCAACTTTGATGTAAATTTTTAAAACCCTTATCAAAATGTGCTTGGGGTGGGAATAGTGCAGTATGTAGACTCTACTATAGGGTGCTGGAGCCATTTTAAACCCATGAAATATGAAAAGTCAGTATAGAGATATTCTTAATTATTTTTTCAGGCCTTGGTTGCACTTTTGTTTGATCTGGTGCCTCCTGGTAGTCTCGAGAAAATGAGCAATGTGTTGCTGTTTTTTTCTGCCAATGAAAAACTATAGTCAGACAATTAAGTTTCTTTCAAACACTACTCTTGGCAAATGGGTTTTATTTAGTTACTGATATTTTTTTGATGAGAGTATTACTTTTCATACCAAAGACACGTCTTTAAACAAGGATATTGTATACCTCAATAGATCAGACATATGAAAATGAAAATTCCCAGGGTCAAGTGAACTAAAGTGAACTAAAAAGTCAAATGGAATGCAAATTGAGAAGAAAAAATAATTGAATTCAAAGAAGACTGTTTTATATTACTGAAATATGCTGAGCACTTTCATGGAAAAAGTGAAATCTTTCTTGTTGTGCAATACTTTTCTTATTTCTCATAACATTGCATTGTTGAGACATGAAAATAAATGATGTTTATATTTGCGCACTTACTGTTTTGTTTTGTTGTTTCTAAACTGTACTTCAATTTGTTCTGTCTGGTGTCTGTTAGCTTGTTCATTAGCCTATATAATAACCTACTGATAGAATAACTTTGGTAGTTGTCAGATTATTCCTGATGTAGGGTCAAGTCTTCTGTATGTGTCTGTATTCTCATAGCACCAGCCAGGTAAAATGTCCCTCACATTCATGGCACGGTCCAGGGAGATTGTCTGAAGGATTATTAGGGTGTGAATGCATTTTCCCCTGCCTTTTGTTTACTGTTGTGAGATGTGGGCAAAGATCAGTAGATTATTTTTTGTATAGTTATTTATATACCATTTAAATGCTAGCTGACACAAATTAGAATTGTTGCATATCCTAGCCACAAGGAGGCATTGTAGCACTTGAGAAACACAAGTCTGCACATGTGGGAGTTTATCTTACACAGGACTACTTTGTCCTGGGAGGTGTCCTAACTATATATCCTTGTTTGAGTACTTCATTCTGGCTTTGAGAGTTTTGGAACACTTCACCAAAGCATGAACATGTTGCCTGCAAAGCTCCCGCAGAGAATAGTTTACTTTACCTGTAACAATTGAAATTCATAAAGGCCTATTTGTTGTTTTTGTTGGTTCAGCATATTTAGAGTGTAGTGGATTCCCTTCAATGATGAGGATTAAAGGTAAGAGTACATTTTGAAAATGTTCATAAAGCAGAAAACTTAATGATGGCTCTTCATGGTAGTTCATGTGTGTTGCTAGGACTGTACTTACCCATTGGAATATGTTTCATCCTTCTGCTAACCTGGGGCATGAATTATGTACGGAGACCTGATATACAGGTACCACTTCCAGACCAGCGAGGTATGTGTGTCCATTTGATTACATCACACCTTAAAACAGGCATGGTTGTATGAATGAAAATTGTATTTATTGCAAAATAACCTTTCATAAACATACAGTATGTAGGATGTAGCCTATATTTACCCATGTTCACAATGTCTTGTTGGAAGTCTGTACAATAATATAACCTTCTGCATGCAGTTTTATTGCTTAGCAGTCTTAAATGCAAAATCAAATGGATTTCTATGCATGCACAGTATATAATGAGAGTCAAAGATCCATGAGAGCTACTGTAGTAGACTTAAAGTCAGGTAATAGCATCTTGGTGTCAGCACAAAAAACATAGGCTAAATTAAAGCACAATTTCTGAAACTACAGAATGATAGAAATCTCATACCAACTTTGCCTAGTTCATTGCTTTAAAACGGTGTTAGTGACAAACTTGATAATTATTATTTGTATAGATTTGAAATGTAATTTAAATGGAAATTCTTCCATGCTTCACATAATTTGAAAACTTGTGTGCAAGTTTAGAAGGGAAGCCAAAATTCATGAGTGCTCTCCTTTTCTACTGCCACCAATATTCTTTGTGGGCTCAATCACTTAATACTTGTGTGAAATTTTTGGGCACAAGACAGCCATACTCAAAGGAGATTGAAGAGTTTTGCGAGAATTGTGTTCTTTTGTAAGACTTTTTTTTCTGTGTTTTATTCTGCAATAGAAAAATAGCTAGTGGTTACAAAAGAATGACTAAGCAATCAGAAGAACCATAAAAGGCAAACAAACAAAAAGCAGATGTTGGAGATGCTGAACATTATTGGGACTTTCTCTGGAATTGTGTTCTGTGGTCAGAGGAACAACAACACAAACTCTCAAACTGGATCTGGCCTAGTGCAAATAAAGTCCAAAGAACAAAAAGAACTCCCTTCATTAGCATGGAACAGGATTTATGATGTAGTGGAAATCTTTTGTATCCATGCTTTAGGGGCCCTTTGAAGGTGCCTTTTAAAGACTCATAAACTGAACATCTGTCTCTCCCTCTTGACATTAGCAGGTCATGATTGGATTATCTGACAGATTAAGAGGACGTGATACTGTAGACTATGTTTTTAGCTTTGCAAGTTTGAATTTACAACCCAAAGTATGCAAATACAAACTGTTAATACATTCTCCGTAAAATACCCTCCAGATTGTTAGAGTATAGGGCACTATACATAGGAAAAATATGATTGTGCTGTTCCTGATTAGTTTTTTTTATTTTTTTTTTATTTGATTTATTCTTTCAGGCAGTGTAAGGCTAAGCAGAAAGTGTCCTTTGCTTAAAGATTGCACTTCCAACCACTTTGCATTTTACATCAGGAGTGGGGCGGCTGATGTGGTGCCACCAAAGATCTGCCTTAATGGTCAAGTGTAAGTAGTCATGTAGCACCACCTCTTCTGACAATGACATTCCCATTGTCACACGACTTCCCTGGGTGACTGTTTGAAAAGGTATTAACACAACTGTTCGTTTCTTACAGCATCATGAGTGCAGCAAATATCAATGTTGGCCGCGGTTTAAACATGGCACTATTGGATAGTGAGTGAAACTTTTATTCTTTGCACTCAGTTGTCAAGACTGATTTGTTGTAAAGTAAATCTAATCTACAACTTGTGTAGTCAATACAATAATGTTGTAATGTCATGACCATGTTGATTAAATCCCTCTGTCCTTCTGTCTTCCATCTCTGATTTTATTTTAGTTGAGGCTTGGATATTTTCTGTAACTTGCTGAAGGTCAGTCATTTCCGTTTTCCCTCTAGGTGAAACTGGAAGCATTGTGAGCAGTGAGTTCTTCAAAGGTACGCTTTACGCTTCAAAGAACGCTATTACTGTTCTCTGTCGTCAACATAATTTATGATACACATACTGCCTGTACGACTAGCTATTATCATTATGGTGTTTGACAAAACATGATAGGCCTCCATAATGCAGAAGCTGTTGTAATGTCATGCTCATGTGCATACAGAAATGAATTCTGTTTTTGGGAAATTTCAGGATGCAATAGGTGAATGCATGGGAAGAGCAAGGAAAGTTTGCTTCAGTGTAACTTGTCCTGCATTAGTATAGAGATTATGAATTGCTCTGTCTTTAGTGTCATCACCGTCTCAAGTGTTATTACAAAGCCTCAATCTTACTTTCCCATCATCAGCTAAAATAGTTAGTGGTTTAGAAAATACCATCCAAAACAATAAACTAACCAGTCATTGAAATGAGGCCATGATTCATGGGGCATCATTTTTCACCATTGTTTTTTTAGTAGTAGTTGTGCAAACACACATTGACTTCTGTTATTGACTGTTGTAATTAAACAATCATGATCAATGAGCAACTTGTCATGTACATGCCAAGATGAAAGCTCTGTAAACAAACAGCTGTTGCCAAAAATCAGTGTAAGCTAAAGCAATACGTGGCATAGCTCAGTAGCATAGCTTAAAATGTTTCCAGTGTAGAACATCCAAAGACTCACTAGTGATCATCTCATTTGTTCCTGAAGGATCCGATGATTTGCTGGTCTTCATGAGAGGAATTAAGCCCGGTCATATCGTACTCGCCGCTTCTTTTGATGATCCAGCATTCATGTAAGTCTCTTATTGTTGTTTCTACTACATTGCATTTTTTCCTTCATCCATGTAATCATTTTCTGGAAAAAAAAAATGAATCATGAAGAAGTAGCCTATTTGTTCTTTCCAAGGCTGACAGATGAGATCCGCGAGATCTTTAAGGGAATGGGAAGTTCCTTTGTGCAAACAGTAGGAACTCGTGATGGCTGGGTCTTTGCCGGTCAGAAAGGTTTGGAAAAAAGCCAATATGAAAAGGTAAGAGCCTCATTTTTAAACCATTTCTTTTTTAAACAATACCTTCACTCAAAGCCTTATAGTAAGCAAAGCCATGCCAGATACAGATGTAAATACAGATGTATTTATGAGATATTCTTGTTGCTTACCTGCAAAGTAGGGTATTATAATTGGTTTACTTTACCATGCAATTGCCTCATGCATATTGTCTCCCGGGGTGATAGTTTGTGTCAATATTTGTCTGCACTACAGCATATTCCCAATGATGGGAGGATCAACAAGTACGAGAAGTGGCCAGGTGTCATCGAAATGTCAGGATGCCTACACTAGAGGATCTGACACACTTTCCCTTTGGCCTGAACAAAAGAAGACAATATGTACATTTCTTTCAAAACCTGGAAAATGACCAATGAAAAGCAATTTGCCTACAAATGTGAATATTTAATGATCAGCATAACATCTCTGGTGACAAAGCATTACCCATGCATTCATAAAGGGTTATAATAATGCTTCCAAACTGATATTAGTATTCATACTTGTTCAAAATTTCATTAGTGCACTCATAAGGCATTATAATTATCCCATAATTATTATATCAGCCTTTACAACTTGGAGTGCCAATCCTTATAAGCTTCTTCAGCCTTTTGATACTTGGGTAACAAAAGTTGGTTCATGAAATGCACTGTAGGATTTTCAGTGAGCTAAGTTTCGGCAGTAGGTTCAGTAACTGAATTCCGTCAAAATGTCCAAGAATTGGCTGATTTATTTGGCCTATGCTGCTTTATGAATTCTGGGATAAAAAAAAGTCTTTACCATTTCTTCCAAGTAATGATTTCTTAATAATATGGTACCATTGTAATAATTCTCTGAGGTGCAGTCATTCCAGTTGACATGCACATCCTGAAATGAACCCATTGAAGACACCATAAGCTTTGATGTCTACTTTTCTTGTTTGGGATTATTCTGTTGTTTTGAGATTTTTTAGTTTTGTAACTATATTGCCTCTTGCTTAACATATTGCAATATCATGCTCTTTGCTTTTAATGATCAGGTTGTAATGTATGTACTATGTGCAATGTCCTTTGTCCCTCTGGTTATGAAAGAAACATTTGGAAGTTTTTGTGTCATGATTGTCTGGGGTCAAAGCTATCTTTATTTCTATCTACCTCTCTCTATCCTTCCATCTCTCTCCCATATTTTTTCCACTCTCTCTTTCTTCTCGCTTTCTGTATACCACCCCCCCTCTCTCTCTCTCCCCCCTTTCCTTTCCCTTCTTTCACTTTCCCTTTGTGTGTCTCCACTTCCCCCTCTCTGTCTCTCTCTCTCTCCCCTCTCTCTCTCTCTCTCTCTCTCTCTCTCTCTCTCTCTCTCTCTCTCTCTCTCTCTCTCTCTCTCTCTCTCCACTGTGATCCAGAGAGACAGAGGGGTTGCCTTTAATCTCCAGGCTGCATCTCTGGGGCTGTCAGATCAGATCCCACCCTGGCAGCAGCCAACCTAGAGCGGCCTGGGGAGATATGGGAGTCACCCATGGGAAAAAAGTAAGAGTCTTTCCTCCCTTTCTGACAGCTTTGTGTGTTGTAGCCTAGTGGTGACAGAGCTGCTGTGACTGAGAGCATCTTGAGGTCCCCCCAGGGGAGAAGTTTGCAGGGCAGAAAATGGGATTAAATGTGTGCCTATGGAGGTATGTTGTTTTAGGTGTTCATCTGGGTCTACTCAGCCAGTGGATCAGCCCACAATTTGTTGTATGTGTTGATAATGCATTAGATGATGCCAGTTGTGATGGGTCCAGAGACATAGGTTTACATGTAAACTGTAAAAGATGTATTTAAGTTGTGGTTGATGTGTTATTTTGGCTATCTGAAACAGAACAAAACTACAGTACAGGTTCTTTATTGCAGTCCAAGAGGAGATGGGATTGAATTGCAATCAATCACATACTGACACAAACTCCAGGTTTCTTTTTTTTCTTTTCTTTTTTTTTTTAATTATGTTATTTTTTTAATTATGTTGTTTTTTTAATTATGTTTTTTTTAATTATGTTATGTTATGTTATGTAGCCGATAAAATGTTCTTTGTTATGCTTTTACAATGTTTTGCAGTTGTTTTTACACATTAAATTGTTATGAAACTGGACACTAAATTTCATTTGTCTTGATGTACAAATGAAACTTTTACATTGTGAGAATATATTTTTGGCCTTAGCTATTTGTCATTTTGATGTTGTCTTCATCCAGTGTTACTGCTATGGTACACTTCCAGGATTGTGTCATATTCTATTAAGGCGTCCACTTTGCATACGACCCCTAGAGAGCTTGAACCAGTCAAACAGAATTCTATCAGCAATTATCTCACACAAACTCTCTAAGCATGTGAATAATAATAATAAAAAAACGGAGAGAGAGAGAGAGAGAGAGAGAGAGAGAGAGAGAGAGAGAGAGAGAGAGAGCGGGCGGGCGATGGTGGGATGGGGGGTGGTCAGAGCAGAACTGCAGGCTCATAAAAGCACAAAAAAAGCATCTTTCAGTAATGATGTGGCAAAACTCCAGTTGGTCCTAGGAGCTTTTCATCCGGCTGTGATTGACCCAACATGTCGCTCAGGGACACAATGGCTCCCTTGTGTTGCTGTAACATTGCCTCCTACACACTGGCCCATTGTCCAGTCAATCAGCGGCCTGGAGAATGATTTGCACTTGTTGAGAGGCCAGGGGAGTGATGTTAATAAAGGAAATATTTGGTGAGGTGAGGCTACATACCCTGCTTGTTCCTCTTATCATTCATGAACTTAACTTACTGTCAATATCAACATGACCACAGTACTTTTGTCCCTCAGGAATTTTACAAAAATGCCGTAATGTCAAGAGACTTTTCAGATTATTGAAGGTAGATAAGTACAGTATGTAGTGTTCAAGGATGAACAAAGATTGCATAGATCATGGAGATTTTGTTTTTGTTGTTTTTTTCTGTTGGATTTTTATACTTTCACGTTGGAATTCTCCGCAGATCACTGGACCCTGTTGGTCCTCAAATTGAAAAATCAGCAAGACAGAAATATGTCTGGGCTATATTTAGATTCATAAGAGTAAACATTATATAATGTAATATACAGTAGATGTATTTATCATTTCTATTGACGTATTTCCTTGCTATAATGATCGTGTGAATCTGTATGCTAGAATAACTTTGCCTGTCTCTTATAGACAGACCATGACCTCTCATATTCATGCCCTGATTATGGAAAAGCTCTCAATAAACCTGGTAGGTACAGTTCAAAACACTACCTTTTAAATGTTTCCTTAGGGCGGTGTTATATGTTTGACTTGGTATGTAGACTATAGGCCAAGTAGCCTTATTATTCATATGGTCGGTCATTCATTATACCACAGCTGTTCCATGGGCTTACCTTAAAGTAAACATTTTCCTGTCTACTGATAAAAGATCACTGCCTTACATCAGTCACCTATATACTGTATAAACATAAGTGTGACATCATCTTTCATTGCTTTTTATGTTTTCTCAGGTAGAGTTTTTCATGTCCAATGAGCTAAAACAGGATACTAATTTCTGTGACAATTCTTTTGTGGGCCACAGTGCCAAAGCCTAGACTGGACAATGGACGGGAGCCAGCGCAGATCCAGCGGGAGAGGGCACTGGAGCTCCCTGGTAGAGCTTCTCCATCTCTCTCCACCCACTCCCACTCCTCAGAGCCGGGCCACGAGGCGCTGATCCAGCCCAAGAAGCTCATCAACCCGGTCAGAGTCTCTAGGAGCCACCAGGCCCTGCACCGGGAGCTGCTCCTGAGCCACAGGTGAGGTGATGGGCCTTGGGTTAGAACCAGATACACAGATCCAACTGTCGTTGGTGTGCAGCCACTTTGGCTTCCTCTTATTCCCTCAGGAGAAATTTCAGTCATTTGTAATCTGAAATGAATGTTTAGGCTTGGCATGGTGAAACAGAAAATGTCTTAAATCAGGATTGTCCTCATACAGAGACTTTGAACTAGTATAACCAAAACCAAACATCAGATATAAATTGTTGTTAACAGAGTGTTCAAGGAAAATGTGACCAAAGTGAGTCACACACATACAAATGGTACAAATATACTGTATGAAATGATTCACTTGAAAACAGATGCGACAAATTCTGATGAAGATCTGATAGGTAGGCGTAAGATCACAGACCTTTTGACATGAACTGTAGACTGAAGTGGTGAAGGCCCATTTTAAAATGATGAGGGAGTTGGTTGCCTGTGTAGGTGGCATAATAGCTTAGGATGACTCACTATGTGTGGTCTTAACTGGCTAATTTATTGTAACCATAAGCTTCCTGTTAAGTAATAATTATATGTCATAGTAGCTGCAGCATTTTAAAATCGGTGTATCCCACATCCTCAGGGCCCCAGTCCCACATACGGACAAAAAGGAAATGTTTATAATATAAAAGAAACATGTAATTACATTTTGAAAGCTGGCCTGTTTGGTTGCTTTGCTATTTTCTTTGGTTGGAGTGACCACTGTGACTCTTGACACAGTGTAAACTACATGTTTGCATTTGGATTTAGTGTACTGTATATTGTTCCAAATTTCTTTTTTCGTTCTCGCAGTCTACCGCAGTCAGCAAACTCGTACAACGGGGCTATGATTGATTGACGCCAAACTATCACTTCAAGACTCCTTCAACTACTTCCCATGAATCTATTGTGGACTGTTGAAAAGTTGCAAAATGTGAGGAGATTAATACAATCTTTAGCATAGAACATAAACAGACTTGCCCTTGGTATGTCACCTAGCTGTAACCAAGAAAACTGTCTGACTGCAGATGATAGCAAATGATTTCTGTAATGTAGATAAAAGCTTCCTACTCCCTATCATCACAAGCTTTCTTCTGAATCCAGTATCAGTTTGTTGAGTAAAAAATTAGTCAAAATAACATGTCAGTCAAAACAGGGCAGAATAAACACTTTGGATCTGATCTTTTTTTTTTCTCAGAAAGAACCAGTATGAGTCAGGGTAGCAGATGTGGTCCTTTTCAAAGATAGAAGAATTCACAGTAAAAGTAGCTTTTATTACCGGTAGAGAGAAGGCAATTAGACTTGCATGGTTTGCTTTAAATGTTTTCCTAACAGGCCTACCTGCTGTGAGTCCAAGCCATATCTCCCTCAGAAATCGTAAAAGTACTGTAAACCACCAACTTGCCATGCTCGCTGCAGTCTGACTAGTCCTTTTTTGGCCTGTCTCCATTGCAACCATAACTGAAGTCTGTTGAGAGAGCAAAAAACAGCTCATTGCCATTTCAAGAGGAGACTCAATTGGTTCGGGCCTTATCTATGTGTAATCACCTGATCAACTGACTCCAATCTGACAAGTACATACACACACACACACACACACACATGCGCGCACGCATGCATTCATGAATGTGTGGAAGAAGACCCACACAGACATTGCTTGGAAATAATTAGCACTGTGTGTGTGTGTGTGTGTGTGTGTGTGTGTGTGTGTGTGTGTGTGTGTGTGTGTGTGTGTGTGTGTTAAGGCGGCCGGTGCCTGAGGAGAAGCCAGAGCTCCAGCGGGTCCTGGAGCAGCGCAGGCGGCAGCTGCAGATGAGGCAGCGCAGGGAGGACGAGCAGAGGCAGAGGAGGAAGACCTCCCCTCTGGAGCAGGAGCTGCACAAGAGACAGCAGAGGCTGGACATGGTACTCATTGGAGTTTTTATGTGTCTTGTGTAAACCCACCTATCAGATTTCTCTCTCTCACACACACACACACACACACACACACACACACAGAAACACCCAGTGTTTGGGTCACCTACAACTTTCCATTTCAGGCCATTAAAGGCAAAATACTATACTTCTTTTCAACATGGCTTTTGTATAATTTGGAGCATTGTGCTTTAGGTCGCCATGTTCCTTTAAGAGTAAACAGTCACTAATCATGCATCACTGTGAATGCAGGATGACAGCCTTATCTCTTTAAGATTCTTGTTAGCCTGTAGAAACATTCCTTTAAACATTCCTTTAACCACCCAACCTTCCTAGTCAGACATATTTCTCCAATTTGGTCTGCTTCGCTTGAATGTTTTTTGTTGTTGTTGTTGTTGTTGTTGTCTGTAAAACTTCAAATTCGATCTTTGCTGCAGTCTTCAGTCTCAGCCATTTAATTTTATTGGTCAGAGATTGTTTTCTTCTGGCTTTTCTATTTTCACTGCTTAGAAGTCCCTTCTTCTGCTTGAATGGATACGGGTGCCTTTGCAGGTACTGTTTAAGGAGTGGGCAGGTTTAGGACTTGTAAAACATCTGTTTCTCAAACCAAACACTAATACATTTGACCCCTTTCTCAGTCGGCCTGGGGGTCTCCCACTCCGGTTTAAGCCAGTTTTTACACTCTTTGGTGAGAGCATGACCAGTATGAGGACTTGTTTAAGATTGTCTGTTCTTAACTGGTAATTTCTAATATAGAATAGTTCTCATTTTACAGAACAGAAATTAATTGACCTCTTCTATTTGTGTCCATTTAAAGGGTCAATTTTCTAATGATCAGTGAACCTATTAAAGGAATACTTCACCTTTTTGTGAAATTTGGTTATTCACAGTCTTACCTGGAGTTACATATGTGGGTTAAAGCATTTTACTCTTAGTGCATGAGTTTTCCTAGTCTGGCAACCCCAATTTGATCTTTAGCTTAGCATAGGCGCTGGAATGTAATGTTGCCAAAGAGTTGCCCTCTCACTACTTTACATTCCAGCACCTATGCTAAGCTAAAGCTAAGAAAGAAGTAAAATTGGAGTTGCCAGAACAGGAAAATGCATGCACTGAGAAATGCTTATATCCACATACTTGTATATAACTCCAATTTACAATAGGGGGCGATTAATCCATTTTCATAAAAAGGTGGAGCATTCCTTTAAAATCATATACTTGGATTAACCATCAGAATACAGGAAAGACAGTAGCTGATAATTGGCCTCACATTATCATAGACAGAGCATTAAAATGTCATTGTAATGTTGACTATGTACATGTATACACTGTATTTCCTGTCGGTTAAATAGTGGTTATTTTAATGAGCAGATATTTGCTTTGCCTCCATGTGATGCCTAGGCTAGTCAGGCTGTGACTTGATATCACCTCTCTCTTTCTCTCCCTGCCCTCTCTGGGGTCATGTTGGAATGCAGGCTAGGTGTGAGGTGTCAACACTGTCAGTCACAGCACTCTGAAGTAAGGGGGTCAGCTCAGGGTTGCCCTCTGTCAGACAAATACATGGACTTCAGGTTGATAGATAGACAAGGAGGCCAATGGATGTTTTAAGTTTTGTTGTGGTTTATATGACACTAGTGAAGGCAGAGGTGATCAATGAGTGGTGTGTACCTTCCTACCTTAATTTTGCTCAAACATCATTAAAAGGACTGCTGAGGTCATATGCTCAAACAGAGAAGTGTTCTGTAACTATTTAAAGAACACACAATCTACACATCAATTGTTTCCATTGTATGACTGAAGCTTGTTTGGATAATGAAACCCTCTTGGTGTTTGTGTAAGTACGTGAGTGGAACTCCCTTAGAATATTTATTCATTTTCAGTAGACACACCTTTGTTGAACTACGTGAAACACTTTGGGAGGTTGGACTCATTTTCATCAAGAAGATGCCTATCAATCTCAGCTTGAGCTCTTGTTGATATTTCCAGTGAGCACAATAAAAAGGGCACAAATATTAAGATATTGTAATCCTAGTATCTATGCATGAAATAATCCCTCTTCTTATCTTAAAACATTAACCTTAAGAGATGTAATTTTGTGCAGCCTGTTGTAACTGTCTTGTTTCCCTGCTGTTTCAGCTGGAGAGAGAGCTGGACAGCCAGCCAGAACAGACGAGCAGTGAGCCTGAGTTCATCCGAGTCAAAGACAACCTGAGGAGGACCACCAGCATGGTATAGACTCCAGAGATGAAGAGGAAGTTGGGGAGCGCTGGGTGCACTGATTGGGGTCATGGCTATTGTGTGGGGCAGGAGCTCTGTGAGCTGCGGTACGGTCGGAGATGGAAGTGGTTTGGAGGAGAAAGGCTGGGCTGTGGCATGAGACATGAGAAGAGAGAGAAGGGATTCAGGAAGTTGTGTGGGCAACAGGGCGTGAGCAGTAGTTTCATCCTCCAGAACATTTGTCTTTGGCTTGATGTGTTACTGTTGTACTGAAATGAAGCAGTCCTAATTCTGCATGTCATGTAACCGGTAACAGTTTCTGTGAGTCTGCAGCCAAGCACTTTTGTTTGTAGAAAGTGGACTTCTAGTGTTAAAAGAACAGTATATAGACAACAAGCCAAGGTCGGAATGTGTGATGTCTACAGTATGTGGAATTACTGAATCATGCCCTCACATAACCCTATTTGTTGGCATACTCAAGAATATACTGATGTTGATAGGAATTTTGAATGAAAAAATAGGAATTTTTGAATGAAGAAATTGATGTGCAGAATAGAATGTAATTTTACAATCACTGCAGTGGCTTAGATGATGCATTACACAATCATATAAGTGTTTAGTCATCAACAATAGCCTTACTTATTTTTTGTAAGAATCAATGACTATTATACACAGACAGACTGAAATATTTTAGAAGACACACTGGTTATTCCCAAGCAGTACTGTTCATGAAAAGTACAAAAATAAAGGGACCTTGAACTACAATTGTGCATTGAGGCTTGTGGAAAGTTTTTGGCCGATCTACTGCATATTTTATTGTCAAAGGGAAAAAGAAAGAGGTGGCTACCACTCTGCAGTGCTAAGACGGTCAGACAGCCAAAAACACAGATCTCCCTGTGTTGCCGAGTATGCTTTTGCGGCAAGTCACCTGGGCAGAGAGGCTTAAAATAGCCACCTGTGTGTGTGTGTGTGTGTGTGTGTGTGTGTGTGTGTGTACTATATGCTTGTGCGCAACACCATCTGTTCATTAAATATGCTTGTTTACAAATGTAACAAAACACGCAATGCATAGACAAGGGATTTTTATTCAGATCCTGCTACCATATTTCTAAGGTTACAAATCAGTGGCATCTTGTGTGTTGATCAGTAACCCATGATGCATTGCATCCATACATTAGTAGCTCAAAACAGCTTTTACAAAAAAGGATATACAATATATATATAATTATATATATATATAATACACACACTTGTGTATTGAAATAACCAGTGCTTCTGTGCTGACTTCATCACAGTCAATTGAATAATTTACTCAGCCAAACAAATCAACAAACAAACAAAAAACATTGTAAAAAGAGACACTGTACTTCACCTAACAAAACATACCAGCCCGGTTTAGCTGAAATGGACACCTAAAGTAGGGACTAACGTTAAGCCCTTCACACATCATTTGCATAACCGGCCCACTTCAAACAGGTATTATCTAAATTGAAGACTTACTAAAGAGTTTTAAAACCCCACTTATTTTAGTACAGCGCTGTGCAGCAGTTTTTACACGCTATAATATCTAAAGCGTTATTGGCAGAACCAATCCTTAATGTATCTCATGATGAATCAATGAAATTTTCAATGGATACGTTGTGTTTTGATTCAGACATGCCACATCCCTTTTTTTTGCCATTACTAGAAATGCACTGAATAATTCTGATTTTGATAGTGGTGTATGTTTCTTGTACTTTCCTCTGTAACTAAGCCTAATGATTGAGAATGTCAGACGCAGCAAGGATAGCCTCCTCTGATTGTGCCAGCTCCCTGTGCCTCACAGTTAGTGTGTGACTCAGCTCCCAGTAGCCAGAGTGACTAAGCAGTCCAGTCCCACACCGTCTCTTCATCCCCCTGCTGATCCATGGAGGGAAAACCAAGCCAATGGGCACAAACGAGGAATGAAGCCGATTGGCTGATGACTGACTGCCCACTGAGGCCTAGGGTGATGCAGAGGGCACCAAAGACACGTTGCAGAGCCACACTATGGCACCACTGCAACAGAGTGAATACAGGAGGATAGAGTGGGGGAAACTAGGTGAGGAATTAAGACCACTAAATACAAGTCATTGTTTAGAGGCTTCTCAACCTTGGTCCAGTATTCAGCTCATCAGTTGTGAAAGTGAGAGTATGATAGCCTGCATGACAATCTGTCATAAATATATCTGTAGGATATACATATCTGTAGGGTCTGTTCCTATGTGTAGCTCAGTGTGCGTCATGAATGATGCCACTTCCAGGATCAAGGCTGAGTATTAGTCACTTTGTTTAAGACCCCTCTCTCTAGGCTTTTAGCAGTGGGGCTATTTGAAGTGTAGCATAGCACAATAACTTTCTGCATAATATTTCACGATCCATTTTTGTTTCCATAAGGAGATGCAAATAGGGTGGCTTGCATTGCATACTGTATGCTTAAACAAAACACTAGCTTTGTGACTAAGATATTTGACTTGCAGTCCACCAGGGTTTAGAGCCTCTAGTGGAGTGCCTGCCGTCTCCAGTGAACTTCTGGAGGAGATGGAGGAGAGCACATCAGCACGGCACAGGGAAGGCTGAGTCATAGGTCACATTAGCTATGCACAGGTCGCCTTTGGCAGTGCAAAAAAAAAAAAAAAAAGTGTATATATTTAGATATTATGTTGCCCACTTTATACTCGATAATATCAGCAAAAGTGTGTACTGTCTTGAGGGATGTCTGAATAATAATAATAATAATAACAATAATAATAGTAGTAGTATCATAATAATGACATATTTATATTTACACATATGTATATTATATATGCTTATAATTGTTCATCGCTCATCGCTTACATGTAAACATATTAACCAGATCATGCAAACATTGGACTTCCTCTACAGAGGTGCACAGTACAGTTTAGACAGAGAGCACAAACGTGAGATCCCTGCCCTTCTGTCTCCAGAGCAAGCCAGCGAGCGAGCGAGCGAGCAGTCACATGAGAGAGTCTCCTTTTACAATACCTCAACGACCCACCGGCTCATCCTGTAACTTAGGAGATGTGGTCCACATATGTGTGTGTGTGATGGTATGTGACCTACATATGTATATAGGAGGATGGACCTTTCCATCTGGCTGTTAGGACTCTGCTGTGGGTATAAATCAGGGCCCTAAACATGGAGCTGGAAATACAGTCCCTGTATTATTTTCTACCAACCACCGCCAAGATTACATGTGGACGCCTTCTTTTTCACTGTGATGTATAGAGAGAGATATTGCTGTGTTTCTTGTTTCCTTCATACTGGCACGCAGTCACAAAAAGGTTCCCTTGTTGTCCTTGTCAAAATCTGTTGCATAACATTTCATTTCAAATCTCAGAGTCCCCCTCCTACCCCAGCCCCCTTCTCTCTCTCTCTCTCTCTCTCTCTCTCTCTCTCTCTCTCTCTCTCTCTCTCTCTCTCTCTCATGTCAGACAGGACTGTAGGGCCCCGAGGCTGGTGCTCATGGGATCTCAGTTTGTGCCTCAGAGAACAGAACAGCCATTGGGCCCCCTTTCCACTTCCATAACATTTTGTATTATAATCCCACTTATGCATGCAAACCCTCCTCACCACAACTGTTACACAAATCCAGTCTGACACGGAATACAGAGTTCAAGTGATGCAATTATCCGCCATTCTCCCCCCGTCCTGTGCAGGGACCCACCCACAATGCAGTGCTCTAAGAGAGAAGCCAAATAGATGGAGAAAGAAAGAATGTCTTCAAAATAAAAACACAAAAGACCAAGCTAGGGAATATAGCATAGTGTTCTCAGGTCTAGTGGTGTGTGAACCGTTTTGTACAAGCTGCTATGTGAAATCTAACCCTGTTAACAAGCAAGTGGTGTTAAGAAAGTGTTTTTTTTTGTTTTTTTTTGAGGGTGCAAATTTATTGACATCAGAGCTAGAGGGGCGCCGCTAGGGGGGGGAAAGGGCCCAGCACAGACAGGGGGGCCCAGAGAAAATTTTAATATTAAAATCAATATTTGAGGGGCCCCAAAAAAAATTTTGTCATAGGGCCCAAAATTCCTAGCAGCGCCCCTGGAGCTAAATCTTGGGTTTGGACAATTTTTCCACATAAATGTCCTTCCATTTTTTCCACTAATATTCTGCTATGAGTGGCACTGAGTTGGATGCCAAAATCAGATGTTGATAGACTAAGTACCTGGCACTGACTGCTGATCTTATAGCTAAGTTAGCATAGCCTAACACCCAGTCACTAAATGTCTGTCCCATTCACAGTGTGTCATCTCTGAGTTTTTAAACCAATCAAGCAAATTGATCAGAACAAAACTGATCCCTTTCAGATGGGGACAGGAAAAATGGAAAACGAGTTCAAAACAAACAGAAAATGAACCACTATATCACCCAAATCTGTTGTCACAAGTCTCCTCTTTCCAGAGCCTTCCTTCCTGTGCTATAATCCCTTGCTGTGCTTGGTCCTCCTGCACTGCTTGCTCTGGTCTCTTGGGCCCAGGCATGATTGGAGTGATCAGCTGATCAGCTTAGACAAGTTGAGGGCAAGTTGAGGATTTTGCATGATCTCTATCTCAACATGATCTCTATGTGGCCAACTGACTTTACCTCTAAAATTTTCTTCAAAAGAGGTCCAATCCCCTGTGGCCTTTGCTGTTTCTGACTCAATATTATTACTTTCTCACATGCTCTTCCCTCTGCAAGGTGTTCCAACCCACATCTAGGCCCCATGGTTGTGTCTAAGCATGATAAAGTAAATAAATATACACCTGGCCCCAGGAGACTACCGTACGTCCTCTCCCCTCTGTAGACACAGCTCCACCTAGTGGGCGCTGGTGGCATAACTCTGTATTCCGGGCCAGACTGGTGGTGGTTTTTTGAGGGGGGAGAGGGGGTGCTTGGGGTGATAGGTCAGGTTCTGTGTTCTAGGTTCTAGGTTCTTGTACTCAGACTCGGCTGGACGGTCGACAGCAGTAGGTGCAGCTTCTCAGGCTGTCCCGGTCGGCACTGCCTCGGCGTTCCTCTCCGCACTGAGAGCCTGTGCAGACAGAGAACGAGAGCCTGAGAGAACCAGTTACCTCCAAATTAGTGGTGATGCTGCTCACATACACCTTACTGAGCGTTCTGCTTTCAATTCTTCAGAGGATCCTAGACACAAGACATGTTGGCTTTATAAGACTGACGTTGGGGATGGATGTAAACGTGATTTAAACAAACTTTTACAAATCCTTTCTCTGATAAAGCTTGTCAACTGTGTCTCAATGGATTCCGGATAAAGTGACAGCACCTGGTTGAGCCATAAACGGTGTCATTAGAGGTGTAATATGTAATATTACTGTTTGGGTCTGTCCCCGACATCAGTGGTTATCTGATCTAACACACCATGCAAGGTGTGATTCAGTGCAGTCCATGTCAACTCAAATGACCAACACCATCTTCCGACAACCTGGAACTATACTTGAAGTCAGGCTATTTCATTGTCTAGTTGAAGTGTCTGGTAGATCTTTTAAATGTTTGAAGCACTGATGCATTGCTGCACTTCCGAGAAGCTTGGAAAGACTTTAATGCTTTAATTTCACTTCAAAAGCAGGTTACTTCCCAGCAATGTGAGGACAAAAAAAATCATAGTCAGACTCTATATCTTTACTGATGTGGGTCTGGTGGTTCCCTCAGTATTAGCATCATAGATTATAATCTGAGTTCATCTCAATCGTAATCCAACTTTCCACATGACCCAGCTGGTTATGCCAGTCCTATAGATGGTGGCAGTAATCATACTCATGATTGAGCAGGTGTCTCCACCACTACTCCAACAAAAGAAGAGGCACACTTACCATCCTCGTCCTCTTCCTCCTCCTCTTCCTCTGCCTCCTCCCCGATGTCCTCGGTGGGCAGGAGTAGGTGGCCGTGGCAGGGGCTGGTGGGGGTGATGTGGCTGGTGCCCTCCAGGCTGGTGCCAAGCTGCAGCCGCCTCATGTGCCGCACCACAGCTGTGGCATTGAACGCTTGCTGCAGGGGAGGGCAAAGATGACAGGTGGGCACAAGATGACGGGCATGGATTAATTTTGCACATTAATACTGTTTACACTGTCTGTTCTCAAGCAGAACTGAGATTTCAACATGCACAACACTCAATTAAGAACTATAGAAGAAAGCCTTTAGTATTAGTATTCAGTACTTATTTCAAATATATGATATTAATGATATTAACAGCATGTTATCTTGGTGTGAAGTAATGGAACAAGCTACTGTACATCTAATGGACGTGAAGCTGTACTAGTGAGAAGACTAGACAGACACAGTAGAGTACTCACCTTCCATTTACTTTTTGCAAAGTTCTTCTTGATCTGCGCACTGACAGATTCGTGGATGTTCTTATCGAGAGCCGTATCACCAGAAATCCTGGGGAGTCGGGGAGCGATAAAAGGCAGAGGCAGAACAGGGATTACACTGACAATTTATTTGAAACGACAGAAGGATTTGTTAGATGGAGAAGGGTGTGTTGTGGAACAAGTGCAGTGATTTTGAAGGATTTGTGGGCAAGAGAGGAAGGGTGAGGTCATACCATGGGTGCTGTAAAGCCTGTTCACACGTGAACCTCTCGGCTGGGTCCTTCTCCATGAGGTGGCAGATGAAATCTTTGGCTAGAGAAGATTACATTCAAGGATTATTCAGAGAGGCTAGATGAGCATTTTTATTCTTTGCTTAGAGAGAGACAGAGAGAGAGAGAGAGAGAGAGAGAGAGAGAGAGAGAGAGAGAGAGAGAGAGACTGGTGAAGGGGGTGAATGTTTGTGTGGAAGGTAGAGAGAGAATGAGAGATGGGAGGGGGAAAAAGCAGAGGAGAGGGAAACTTCAGAGAAAGAGACAGATTCGGGGTTGGGGGGAGGCATTTGAGAGAAATCTGGAGGGTGAGAGTGAATTTTTACGTCGTTGTGTGCAGGAGAGAGGGAAGGAGAGGCAGAAACAGAAAGTTTGAATGTGAGAGCAGAAAATAGCCAGTGAAATTTGAGTAAGGAGGGAAAAGGAAAGTACCTGAATCTGATATATCATCCCAGTATGGAGAATCAAACTCATACTCTGCCTTGAGGATCTGCTCAAACAGTTTGGCATCATGCTCATCATAAAATGGTGGATATCCACATAAACTGAAAAACAAAATTACATTGCACAAAACAGTTCAATCACACCAATGGTCTTCATCATTTAGATAAGTAAAAAAAAAAAGATATTGCCTTTTAAAGGTGTCACCTTGGTATACAGAGTATGCAGGAACCTTGGGACCAACTATCACTCCAGCAGAGGCTGCTTTGCTACCAAAGCTGTGATTATTTTATATCAGTCAATCACACAAATCAGGTGGAATCAGGACAGAATTGCTGTTATCCATGCTAGGTTTGTTACAACACTGTTCACTTTGGCCAGTGCTTAAGGCCAAAAAGGTGCTTAGCTCCATACATTTCAACTTAATCTTTTTTTGGCCTTGGGACCTAGTAGCACCTGAGAGAATAACACCCATTCATTGGCATGTACAGTATGTAGTCCCATATAGAGCCATTCTGTATGATATCTATGATCCTACAGTATACCCATTAAAAATCATACACACACACACACACACACACACACACACACACACACACACACACACACACAACTTACAGGATGTAAGAAATGACGCCGATGGACCAACAGTCGACTGCCTTGCTATAGGGCTTCTGCGCCAACACTTCAGGGGCTGTGAGAGACAAACCAGGCAAGCCACATTTTATATTGAAAGAGGGTGTAAGAGTGTCAGAGTGAAAGACACACAGAGTAGGGAAAGAGAGACAGAGAGAGGTGGAGCTCTTCTTCCCTCTCTTTAAATTCTCATTTGTTTCTCTTTTGAAATCCTTTATAGGTTTAGCCAGGCCATAGGTAACGTTACAGAGAGCGAAAGAGAGAGCACTTGTGAAGCACTAACTGTTGACTCAGGAGGCACTTGAACAGGTTGGGCTCTCTCTCTCTCTCTCTCTCTCTCTCTCTCTCTCTCTCTCTCTCTCTCTCTCTCTCTCTCTCTCTCTCTCTCTCTCTCTCTCTCATACCCCTGAGAGCACAGTGTGCACTGGACTGAGTTTAAACCACAAGCTCAATTACCAGTAGAAGAGACTATACGAGATAGCAACTCCATCAAAGAAATTAAGTGTAGTTTATGGAGGAAAAAAGATACATGCTAAAAGTAAGAAAGAATTAAAGAAAGACAGAAAAGGAAGGAATTTCAAGGAATACTTAGGAATTCCTGTTTGTGTGTTACACACTGTACTACTACTAACCGACATATCCTGGGGTTCCACAAGCTGTTGACATCACACTGCCAGAGTCTTCGATCTTGGACAAGCCGAAGTCACTTATCATGATTTTGGAGTCTTCCTCCATGCTGTAGTACAACAGGTTCTCTGGCTGAGGATGATGAACAGCATGAACAAACCATTAGCCACAGGCTACTATAAACTCTTCTGACATGAGAGACCTTTTAGACAAGGAATGCAGTTTCAGCACTGAAAGTGGCTCCTTATAGTGAAACTACGTACTTACATAATCGTATACTTTTTACAATCCAGCACATCTAGGTGAGTAACGCAGTATCAAATATAGTATATTGACATGGGTGGTCATCTACTAAACTGTAAGATATGTGAATCAGTCTTATGATTTTATACACTATTTATGAGCCTAAGAAAAGAAAGACAGACAATTTATACACTATTTATGTGTCTAAGAAAAGAGTGACAGACTCAACTTCTTGTACCTTTAAGTCTCTGTGGACAACGCCCATGTCGTGGAGATACTTGACCGCATCCAGAATCTGACAAATGAGTTTACTGGCATCTCTTTCTGTGTAGAAACCCTTCTCCACTATCCTGTCAAACAGCTCTCCTCCTGACACCCTAAAAGAGAAGCCCAGATGGAGCCACACATTTAGTTGTCTTCAGAGTTTAAAATAGCCACATAATAGTCAGGTATCTGTGGGGACTTACAGCTCCATCACCAGGTAGAGGTGGGACTGACTCTCAAAGATGTCTTCCAGAGTCACAATGTTAGTGTGCTTTATTCTGAAAAAGAAGTCCATCATTATACATCTGTAATACATTGATTATACATGATATACATTTTATGCTATTATCAATGGTATTTCTGGTCTGTTTTATCTTCTTTGTGTGTGCTTTGACTTTCTGCAATCTATTGTGCTTTGCTTTTGGCTTTTGTACAGGACATTAGTTTTCCTTTGTGTATGAAATGCGCTAAATAAATAAAATGGCCTTGCCTTGATAAGGAACACAAGACAGTGAGGCTTACATAACTTACTTATAGGGAGATCATTGTTGGAAGGTATGAATTGGGGGAAATTTGGTAGGGCCTATCCTATGACGTTCACTGAATTTACAAACAGCCATCTTACGATAACTGATGGGGACACAGGAAAACAGCTCCCTTTCCCTCATCAGTTAGCAAAGGATGTCGTTTCGCTATTTGGTAAACATTGTATCCTACAAAATTCTGGTGTTCTCATACCTACTGACAGTATTCTGCAACATCAAACAAGGGCTCTGGGTTGATTCTCTCCGGATATGAAATGTTCCATAGATTAGCAAACTTATTGAATCTTGTCACTGAATGGAAATGATGACTAGACATGGCAATGTAGTTCAAGTTTTCCTTAGAGAAACAGTTGTGGTATTCCTTGATTTAGAGGTTCACAGATTATGATTGGGTCATTTCAATGTGTAAAATAGCTTTCCTTAGAGAAACAGTTGTGGTATTCCTTGATTTAGAGGTTCACAGATTATGATTGGGTTATTTCAATGTGTAAAATAACCTCAGAGAAGTACCTCACAATGTGTATATTCCGGCGGCCTATTAGTAATATGGCCAAGTATGCTATCAACTGCATGAGGGAAACCATAACCTGAGTAGCTGTAACCACATCTCTATCCCTATTAGATTACAATGTCATATGAGTAGCATTAGATAAGGAGTAACAGCCTGTGGATAAATACAATTACAATAGACACCGGACCATGCGCAAAGTCTTGAAGTAGCCGACGCCATGCTTTTTTTCTGCTGCCTCAGATGGTTATGGGCATTGAGCTTTGATTTGGTTATATGGAGCACTGAAGCAGCCCGCCCTGCACCATAAAGCAAATTCCACGCTAATCCATTTAACCTCCACTGACTGCATGACAGTTCAGCTCTGTGACCGACAGAAGTGTGCTCAAACTGAAGGGTGGTCAGGTAAAACAAAACAACAACAAAAAATGATGTTCATCTGCGCCACACAACGAGGGAAAACTGGGCGCGTGCCATGGCACAGATGGCAGTCAGGCAGACGTCCAGTTGACTGATAGTGTGGTTTAGTTCAGGATCATTTGTATTCATTACAGGTGCTTCTCTCCCTGGGCACTGACTTGACTGAGGGAATGGGCCTTGGCAATTAGCATGTCATGGAAATTGCTAACTGTCAGTTGGACGTAAATAGTGGCTACAGCATACAGATGAACACGTGAGAGACGAGCGTGCTGTAGAGGTCTCCGCAGAGACACATGGGGTTGAATGTGCACACACTTGCACGAGCATCCTCCCCTCCCACTCTCTTTCCTACCGCCAGTCCTCGTTTCCATCGTTTTTTTTTTTTTTTGCTTGTAAAAATAGAAAAAAAAGAATAAGTATTACAGTAGACTTCAGTGATCTTCTCAGCCCCACTCAACGTCCTCACATCTCTCCGTCATCAGTGCCTCTCTTTCCCTTCATCTCTCTCTCTCTCTCTCTCTCACTTATTCTCTCTCTATCTCTCCATCTCTTTATCTCCATCCCTTGCTCTCTCTCTCTCTCTATCTCACTCTCCCTCTCTTTCCTGTCTCTTCCTTTCCTTCACAACACTGCTGTAGGGAACCTCCATAACATCCCCACCTCTGTGTGTGCTGTTGCCCTGGCAACAGAGACACTAAAAATAGGTCTATCTTCTGTAGTCCTGACATTTCCGGTGCACAATTTCCAGCATTTTTGCACACTGATACCATGCTTTTATCAGCCTAATTGAACACATACGCTGCATCTTCTCCCCCCTCCCCCTCACACACACACACACACACACACACACACACACACACACACACACACACACACACACACAATAAAGACTATAGTACAGTCTTGAAAAGGGAGGAAACGTTTCCCTGACTTCCTGATTTGACAGCGGCGCATGCATGCCTTGGCATTGTGCAGCAGCAGCAGCAGCAGCGTCATGCACCATTGATACAGGCAGTGCCGCCTGAGAGAGAGAGAGAGAGCGAGAGAGAGCAAGTGCACTACGCACAAAACACATCTGCCATTCATGAAACATGGAGAGGGCTCCCGACTCAACTCCCTAGCTGGGCGTAAATTCAGCACACTCTTCTAATTTGGTGAATCTCACGGCTGGATTGTTGTCTAAATAATTCACACACTCCAGATCCTGGGAGTGAGGATGGTCTATAATAAGATCACTATTATTTCTCCAACATATACAGTATACCTATAAAAATGATGAAATTCAAATTTCTATCATTCATATTTTCCAGTGGGCTCACAAAGAATTTCATTATTTTACAGCCAGGCAGGGCACTGAAAAAGATTCAAGGTTTATTTCACCTGTGCAGGACAGCGATCTCATTTTCGATGCTGTTTTCCTTGCCCTCCAGGGCCTTCTTTGGGATGCACTTGATGGCTACCAGTCTCTGGGTCCTCTTCTCCTCGGCCAGGACTACCTCAGAGAAAGCCCCCCTGAACAAAAGACAAAACACAGGCACCATACAGTAGCAGGTCATGAATACACAGGAAAACATGGAACCAGATGTGCAACGGATAACAATAATACACATCATGTTGTATAGTTCAGAAAGATAAGTGGACATATACATGCACAGTAGCAATGACAGAGCCAGCCAGAGACATTAGTATCTCCAGAGAGAGAGGCCGTGGCGTGTGTACAATAGAGTAGACACAAAGTACATTTAAGGAGACAACCACAGTTGAGAATAGTATATGAAATAGCCTAGTGTAGAGTGAGGAGGGATGACTCCTGCATACAACGAGTCTGGTGCATTTCAACCTAGAGCCCTTGTCAGAGGGCTTGTGGTACTTTCTTTCAGTACAATAAAATATCAAAATCAGAAATGACCTTACTTGCAAATATTGGCGATACTGACAAGCATAGTGGGCCTAAATGATAATCAATGCCCTTCTGTGGTCCACAGCAGCCCATGCACATGACACCATCATGATATAGTGGAGCCCTATGAGCTATCAAGCAAGCTGCCTCTGAGTATGGGCATTCTGCACTCTTGGCCAGCTCTAGCACTGCACTCATGGTGATGACTATTTATTGTACCATTTGTTTTAGTCCCATCAAGAGTGCATCAACGTTTTATTGCTTCCTGCGAGACAGCGCAGCGGCACAAAAGTAGAATTTAATTAAGAAAACAGATGCCTAAATGAGAATTACTTTACTTCAATTACCCCAAAAGACGTTTAATTTAAGAGCTCTCAATTTAGCTCCTCTACCTTACATCATCACACAGCTCTCAGTGAGGATGCAAACTTGACCCCTTCAGGAGGGGTTTGACCAGGGGTGAAAGTTTATCGTAAGTATATTGTACAACTTTATCGTAACTCTTTCGAGGAAAAAAAAAAACTTTCTAGTGGGCCTATGTGTTATGTAGACCCTATGTTATGTATGGATGTATGGAGCATGGTAGGCAGCAGACTCCACTCCCCAAACATTCCAACCAAAAGTACATTTCTTGGCTTGGCTTAGGCATGAGATGAGCAGAATTTCCGAAATCAAACTGTTGGTGGTTGTGTTTTTACTCAATCAGTGCATGTGACTTTTTTTAAAATGTTTATTTTTATTGGCAGAAACCCTCTTTTCTTACCACTACTACGTACCACCTGTCAATCTTATACCTGTACTTAGTATAGGTGCGTATAGGCTTACTTTCACCCCTGGGTTTGACACAAAATAAAAACAACTTTCAAGTTTGCTTCACAAATACAATGTACTTTACAGACATGAAAGAGAAGAATAAAATGGTCTTAAACATGAAATTGATTTATAAAACAATACATTTTCTTTATCTCTCAATACGATTTATTTGACAGTAATATATTAAGCTGGTCTGGAAGGTTTTTGGCCACTATCCATGGCCAAAATAGGTATTTTATAGAGTAGCACTGGGCTATTTCCAGAAGCTGAGCTCACACTTATAGAATTGGAACAGTTACAGTTGAGACAAGTTGAGTAAATAATAAGCTGCACTCTATCTTGGATGGTGACAAAATATTCAAACACAAACACAATGGGTGCAATGATGAATAGCTGTTTTGTTTTTACTGTAAGTAGTTCAAGCAGAGAGAGAGAGAGAGAGAGAGAGAGAAAGAGAGAGAGAGAGAGAGAGAAGAAGAGAGAAGATCTGTCTGTCACAGTCAAGGGAGTGTGAGGAGGCGGAGGTAATCGGGAGTGGGTGGCAGAAATCTCGGGTATCAGTGAAGATGAAAGGCTCCGGGAGTGACTTCAGATGCAAACTGGTCTTGCGGCATAATCTAACGCTATTAAAACCAAGACCTTAAACAACCTTCAAAAAAAAGCCCTCAGGCTAAAGTAGATAAGCACAGGAGAGTGAGTGAATGTGTGCTTCATAGTGAAGAAGAATCAAAGAAAAAAAAGGAATTTAACTAGAATTTTTTTACAGTCAAAATTAGAGGTAGACCGATATATCGGTGTGGCCGATATATCGGCCGTTTTTGGAACATTTTTAACTTATCGGCCCATATCGGTATCGGCCTCCCACATATCGGTTTTAGCCGATATTTGTTTAAATGCACTAAATATCTTATTTCACTTAAACACATATTCAATATTTTATCATCCTTGCACTTAATTACTTCAATTCGCATTTATGGTGGCCTATGTTGAATTCTCCCTATCTCTGTGCGAGACACCAGCCTACCAAAGGGGACTACTTGTCTTTCCCTACGTGCCATGTAAATGAACTGTATGACCGATTTAACGCACATACCATTTCAAAATGCATAGTCTTAAAGTTGAGAAACATGAAAACGCATATGAAAAAGAAAAATCATAGCCTATAGGTTACTCATTAGAAGTATTATGTTGGCTAATTTATGAGCATTGTAATTCCCCTCATTTAATCCTGTATCTCATGAATGGCAATTTTTTTTTTTTTTTTACAATATCGGCCCAAAATATCGGCCATATATGGGTTATCGGCCACCCAGAGGCAATTAATATCGATATTGGTATCGGCCCCTAAAAAAGCATATCGGTCGACCCCTAGTCAAAATACCCATCAAAAATTTGAAAATTGCAGGAGATAACCAAAAGGGTTGGAGAAACAAAAAACAAAAAGTAAAAAAGATACAGCTACAGACAGAAAGAAAGAAGAAGAGAAAGAAGACCCAGAAATAAGCAAGGGAAGAAGAGGAACAGTCAAATACCCCACCATCACCACGACCCCCCCCCCCCCTCTCTCTCTCTCTCTCTCTCTCTCTGTCTCAGAGGATGGAGAAGAGGAAGAGGTGGAAAGGGACCTCCACTGTTGCCGGGAGACATGCTGTAATTAAGGAGTCCTCCTGTTGCTCTGTTTCCCAGAGAGACACCCTAGAGGGGCTGGGGGTGGCAGCGGGGGTGAGACAGGAGGCTCCTGTGCCGTGCTGCGCTCTGTTTGGTTAAGGGAACAGAGGAGAACATCTGTGTTGATAGAAGCTAAAGTGTGTACTTGTGCGAAACAGATTGACTCCGAGCTGAGAGAGTGTATATACCCACTCACAAACCATTTGCACATATATGACCAGACACAACCAAAGCGTTTGGCCTTGTTGTCTCACCCTGTCTAATGCATCATGTTAATGACTCCAAAACACCCCCATTCACTTCAGAGTACATTTGCATCTCCTTTTTAATAAGCGCATTCTTTGAATATGGATGTTTGCAAAAGGAGGAAAAAGGGGGGTGACATTGAGACAGAAGCACAAGAGTGCACACCATGCAAAATAGGCACTAAGCACCGTCTCCCATGGGAGTGTGAACAGCACATGCCTGACCGAATCCACCACTCCTGACCAATCGGATGATTCCACACACGCACGTGCATGCACACACACACACACACACACACACACACACACACACACTCTCTCTCACAAGCGCACAAGCACAGCCATCAATCCCTTTCAAAGGGCACATGTGAAAGTGCAGCCAGTCGAGCAGCGGAACGCCATCACTCTCCTTCTGATTAAAACACTAATTCTAATCCGGGTAACTGTGTCTGGCCATTGAGTGCTGTCGGTGTTGGAGAGATGGAGGGAGGCCACTTTGATGTACTGTATATGCGGTTGGGAGGGCCAGTGAAGGGGGTCGATTTAGCGTTAGCGCTCCTTTGATACAGTAATGATGTCCAGTGTCCTTGGGACTCAGCACAGCACAGGCTTAAGAGACTAATATGGAGAAAGGCTTAACTGAAACTGCAGCTGGGTTTATCCCAGTTCCGAGCCGGCTCATAAATTACATTTCTCTATTTCGGGTTCCACTGCTAGGCTAAATCAAATTTGCACTTGTCATTGATGTTTAAATTTAAAAGCCCAAAATGGTGTAAGCACACACTGTCTCCATCCCTCCATGTCTCCGTCCCTCCCTCCCTCCCTCTCTCTCACTTTGACACACACACACACACACACACACACACACACACACACACACACACACACACACACACACACTGAGTGAGGCCATTATGGAAAATGGGGGAAATATTGCCACAAATATCTCTCTCATCTATGGGCAAGCAAGCCTGCCATGCTTAAGCTGACACCTCTCGCAGTGATGCATGCTTGCTGAGAGGGCAAAAAATGACACGTAATGGCCATTCTCTGCTGCAGGGCCTCGGCCATCAATCAGGGGCCGAATTCATCAGTGGCCGGTTGTTTAACATCGGCGACAGACATGGCCATCTATCAGCCCATCGATTTCCCATGATACAAGTGCCAGCTCTCCCCTTTTCTTTTCTCTTCTCTCTCCTCTCCTCCCCTCTTCTGTTCATCCATCTCCACACACACACACACACACACACACACATACACACATACATCCACCCACCACCAACACCCCCTAACCCGCCAGCCTGGCACACAGTGCCAACCTAACACCTCTGTCATCCCTTCCCAGCAGCCCCCTCATCCTCCTCCACGTCCCTCCAGTTGGGTCTCGCTGCCTGCCACCTGCCTGGCACTGAACAGCGCTTGGAGTTGTGGGTAAATAAAGCAAGATCTCCTGCAGCATGACTGCATCATTTTGGCTGCTTAGTTACTAAGGCGAAGCAAATGCAAAGGTCAAAGACTTAATTCGGTGGAAATGCAGGCCCTTGATTAATCCGTTCAGTTCTTGTCTCATTTTTTTTTTTTTTATAGATGTTTTGTAAATGCATGCTTAACCTTACAAACACACACATACAAACACAAAACAAACACTTAATATATCTTTGCATACATTTTCATTTATGTAAATGAATCATTTATAAGTTATCTCTAAGCATGTATACTGCCTAAAAATAGATAGTGCCTAAAAATATAATGTATTGTAACATACTACACTAACCATTATCTTCCTCTATTATTTTAGCAAAAGCACCAAACAATGTAAAAAAAAAAGTCAACCCTGAAAATATTTAGTTCACTAAGTGGTTGACACTGCAAGGCTTTGTCACACTGTTTTGTCAGAGTAAACGAACATTACATTTCATTTGTAAAGCAACCATTTTCATTTTGAGAAAGCACAACACAGGAAAAGTAAACAACTCACATTACTACTGTATGTCTAGATGGCTCTGAGCCAATATCAATTCCAATTCTTAAAACACACAAATCTATTCAGTAAGTGGGTTCTCGCAGGGATACAATTCTGGCAACAAGTCTCTCTCTCTCTCTCTCTCTCTCTCTCTCTCTCTCTCTCTCTCTCTCTCTCTCTCTCTCTCTCTCTGCTCCTTGTCTTCTTCCCATGTCTAAATCCATGAGGATAACAGTTAGACACACACTCCAAAGCTCCAGAAAGACTGTTTGGACAGACACATTTAGCATCTTGTGTAGCCGTGGTAACTAGCAGGTCTCCAAAACCCCATCTCAACCAACCCCATATATAGAGGTCCCCCTTGCCCTACAGTTGCTTATTTTTTTTAATTTTTTTGATAAAAAAAATAACTATATTGTACACTCTTAAAACTTGCAAACCAAAAATAGAAACCATATCGAATTTTATGCATTAAGCTGATATTCAGTTTCAGTTTTGTTCTATGTTATAAATGCTAAATCTAAAAAGCCATTTAATCATCAATGTGATTACAAAGCTGACAAATTAACCTGAACAGTTGTCTGGTATGCCTTTAAACAGAGAAAACATCACCTTCAACACCACCTCTCATGCATGTTGTATGCATTTAACACTCATATCTAGTATTCTACACACAGTGGCTGAAAATAAAATAATGATAATAAAAAAATGATAAGGATTCAGAACTCCTAAATGTTTGGGAGCAATAAAACAACACATGAGGATGCTGTCAAGACTCCTGCTTCAACTTATGTTTTATGGATGTGCTATACTTGCACTACCTCTGATTATAAAATATGGACATTGTTTGAAATAATACTAAACAGCACCATGAACATGATGGAATGCATGCACATTCTCCAGAGACATCCCTCCTAGCATAGCACAATACAGATTTAGACCATATGCACTGCAGTGACATAGCGGAGAGATGAACTAATATTGAGCATCATGCTGTGCCTATTTGTTAGCCTATTAATTTACCATAACAGCCAATACTGCTCATTTTCATGCCTCATAGTTCTATATTAGATTTACCAATAAACGTTCCATTAGCGTCTATGATATGCATTAACCAAAAGCAATTCCAAATGCCATATTGTATTACTCCACGGCAGTCTGATATGCTTTTATGGCTAAATGCAGTCATACTCTCTTGAGCTTCTTGGGCTGCTAAACAGACTGAATGTCTAGACGACTGCTGCACTGCTGATAAGAAACGTGTGCTAGGATGGACTGAGGTAGCAGGTACATGTAGCTGGCCTGCCTTCACAGAAAAACCCAACAACTCCTGTCTTACTGTACCTCTGAACACATAAAAGAAAATCACAAAAGAATGTAAATCTACAACAGCCCTTTCCCTCCCACCATTCTGACCCATGCAGTCTCTTCAGCGGGCACCAGCAGGATGGCCCACTCCCAGATAGAATCCCAACAGGTAAAAGATACACGTCTGTTCACCTGAGCTCCAGGCTATCACCCTGAGACGAGCCCCAAAACTGCACCTCCACTCTCCTGTACAGATGTCTCTCCAAACATCCACACAGATGAAATAATTGTGTGGGATTACTGTAACTGGCTTGGGAGGGAAATGCAATCTTTAAAAAAAAAAAAAAGAAAAAAAAAGGAAAGAAAAAGAATAAATCAATTGACTCAACTCACTGCATTCACGGACTAAACCAATTCTGTAATCTCCTTTGGGAAAGTAAGGAGCTTTTCGTCAACACATACAGCCGGATTAAACCTTCAGGATGCCTGCATGGCTCATGATGCTGCGAGACAGAAGGCCGGCGAAGAGCAAAGATTACAGCATGATGCGCGTGATTAAAGAAACAATATGGAGGTATCCCTCCTCAGTTTATGTAATGTTGGACTTCTGCTTTAGAAATAGGGTTACTTATGGCCAATTATTGTCTAAAGAAAGTACAGTAATTTCCCGCATATAAGCCGCATTGTGTATAAGCCGCAGGACAGTGTTTTATGCAACAAAACCATATTAACACCATATTAACTGCCCCCCTGTTTTAACCTCATAGCAGAAGAAATTTTGCAAAATCAATGTATAAGCCGCGACTAATAGTCGGGAAATTACGGTACAACTTTAGTTGAAAATGGTTTCCATATGAAAATATTGATACTAACAATCTTGAGTAATGTGGTAGTAGTAGATGATCAAACTGCCATTAAACAAGAGGAACCTCTTCCCCCCTGGCAGCGTCAGAATGCAGAATAAAACGTTGCCAAATGCCTGCATCCATCCCTCCAGAATACTCCCTCCTGTCCCACTCAAGGCCAGCCATGATTTATTTCTGCAGTGGACTTCATCCCCTTCCAAGTCCGCATCAGACCATAGCAAAGCCTGTTTTAGGATGACCCTGCTCTCTCTCTCTCTCTCTCTCTCTCTCTCTCTCTCGCTCTCCCTCCCTCCCTCCCCCTAACTCTCTCTCTCTCTCTTCCCCCTAACTCTCTCTCTCTCTCTCTCTCTCTCTCTCTCTCTCTCTCTCTTTCCCCCAGGAGTTTTGCTGAAGGGGCAGATGCTGGAGCATAAAGGCCCGTGCCCAGCTGCGTGAAGCCTGCTACTATCTGTCCATCGTGGCCTGTGATTTATTTCCGACTGAGTTCATTCACACTCTCCCGAGTTCACAGTGTTTACCAACCAGACCAAATGTCAAGATCACTGCACAGTGGGCAACTTGTGTCTGTCTGCCTGATGGCAACTGTCAATTTTAGCATGACACACAACATGTTTTTTTTACTTTGAAAACAAACAAGACACTGCTGCATGAACAAGCATGACTACGTGTTACAAATGTTGTAAATACAAAGCTCCAGATGAATTATAAAAAGTGTAGTTTAAAAAGTGTAAACGCTGTCTTTGCACATACACGTCTGTCCAATCAATCTCTCTCAAGACTAAGTTGCATTAAGCACTAAAATCTTTTACATCTGAAGCTTGAAAAGTGTTTTTTTTTAACTCTTTTTGAGTGATACAGCACACATCAAGATGAAAGTCATATTCTGGTGTACTTTCAACCACAGCCTTGGAGCTGAATGGCACGGTGGAACTGAAAAAGAGCTTATTGTGCCACTCAATTAGTGCAAGCTGCCGGTTCACTATTCTGTCTATGAATCTCTCTTTTTCCCTACAAACAGCTGATCTCAAACTACAGGGTTTGGTTGGAAATACTCAACACTGTTCCTTCAAGTCTACACTTTGTTCAATGAATTCAATAGCCATTAATTGAAATAATTAGCACTTACAGTATTAATCCAATTAGCTGATGTGCACATTTTCATCACAACTAGTCAGCTCTATAGGGACATGCTTGAAGGGGTGATTCACCACTGGACTTGCACTGGCTCTATCAGACTTTGTGTATAAAGTCACTTTCACTGGAACTAGAACATTTTATAATATCCTGTTTTTTTTAACAGGACTACAGATGAGCTCACTACCTTGAAATGCTACTGAAAACATACAATTTAATTCTGAATCAGAGGCACAGGGAAAACCACAAACAACAATTACCCAACTACTTTTAAAAAGTATAAATAAATAAGTGTATATGTACAAAACAACAACAACAACAGGCATCAAAGGTGTGCTTTGGTGTGCAACGGAAATGGCTCCACTACAAACAAGTGAAGTCACTGCAAGGCTGGCCATGTGAACTCAGGCTTGGCCAAATCCAGTTTATTCTCTCATGACGGCTGGTTGAGCAGAGACTGGAGCCCCGGAAGGAGGCGGTCATGGCAACCCCTTAATGACCACAGCATGGCAGGATTGGACAGAGGTCAATCACAACACTGCCCTATACCAAAAGCCCAAGAGCTAAAGCCATCCGACATCACTGTGCTATACCATCAAAAGCCCTGTCACGTGGCAGGCACTGGACTGTATCTGATTTAATGTACAGCACTACTATTATCATCCAAAAAGTAAAGACCAAAGCAACAAAACAAGCAGAGAACCAAACAGTGCTTGCACTCACATACTCACATATATGCACAGACACAGGCACACACACTAACATACTCACAGACATGTCATGCACACACACACACACACATGCACAAACACACACACACACATACCCGGGCACACATACACACACTCACATTCTCTATGTCAGAGAGTGAATGTGACATAAAACATGCACACATCCCTCCCACGCCTTAAACAGTATAAATATAACTGCGGGGCTCATGGGGGCCAGAGAGGGATGGAGGGATGGGGGGATGGGGGGATGGAGGGATGGGGGGTTACAGCACTTAGGAGGGGAGGCAGAGGCTTCTCCTACAGTGAACATCACAACAAAGCAGGCTTCATTGATCAAAACCGCCACAGACATGTCATTCCTGGCACTGTGGGAAGAATTGGGAAGTGCCTTAAGATGGTGAGATGTTATAAAACATTTCACAGAGGTAAAAATAGATGTGTTCGAGCTAAGTCATCTCTCTCTCTCTCTCTCTCTCTCTCTCTCTCTCTCTCTCTCTCTCTCTCTCTGCCCACACACACACACACACACACACACACACTGGTAGGAGAAAAAAAACAAAACAAAAAAAAAACATTTGGATTCCTTGAGTCACCACTCACTCACCATTCATTGTAGAGAAATTGCCTAATTGTACATTCTATTGACAATTTGTGTGAGAATAAGCAAGCTATTAGATAAAGAGTATTTGTCTATTTTACCAACTCCTTTATAGCTGTGAGTGAGCAACATCAGCTACAATACAATTTGAAAGATTATTCATTGCATAATATTACCCTAGCAATCAAAAGAAAGTGACACTCAACCTAAGCCTTGTGGCAAAGAGGCTCTCTTCCTCTTTCAACAGCCAGCCATTATTCTTTTCAACCGCAGCCAAACCTGGCACTTTGTCAGGACACTTGAGGGCTTTTATCTAACTTTAAAACACCCTCTGTGGCTTAAACTTCTACAAAGGCAGAGGAAATCTACTCCAGCGCCAAGATGATTAGGCACCATCTCTTTCATTACCTCCACAATGAACCTATGGGAGTCCTGGGCTAATGAGGTTATGGCTCAAAGCTAAAAATCTTTCGGTGTGTGTGTGTGTGTGTGTCAACCTCTTTTGTAAGAGTACCACACAATATGGGAGTCACTCATACTGCTTTCGGACCAAGAGAGAACCGTGCCAGTGCTGGTCTGGTGGCCCCACACCTAATCTTGAATTGGCCAACGTGTTCACCAATAACGAATATTTGGTTCCCGACGGTAATCAAGTAAAACTTGTTTTTTCTAAGTGAATCGTGACAACATCAGGGAATGTCATCAGTTTCATCCGGGGTCAAAGAGGAAAATAAACACACCAAGAAAACATGAGTTCATGATAGAGAAAACAAGTGAAAAGGAGATGGTGCACTGGTCAACGAAGAAGACAAATATTTGAGATTTGGACATCAACAGATCTCCAAAAGAAGTTAAACAGCAGCTCTAGAAAAAGTAAATATGCTGAACTGGCTACTTTAGTAGCAAAGCAACGCCCTGTGCTGATAATGCATCATGGGCTCCCATAATTGGTACGGACACGGGCCGTTCTTGGGCCAGCACTTTTGTTCCCGGTAGAAGTGGTACAGGAACTGGCTTCTGTGACATAAAACACATTTTTGTATTGAAGTTAAATTATACTGCTATCAGTTTGTTTAAAAACTGCAGCTTTTGAGTGTTGTTTTGCATGCTTTTACTATTTCAACTTTCTGTACGTATGTCACTATTTTGTATGCTTTCACAAAACTTGCACACAACTCTCCAGTTTGGCTCCAGTTCAATTGGCCGGCGTTTTGATATGTGTAATAAAATCATCTCTAGGGCTTAATAAAGAAAAGATCTTGTCTCCTTTAAAAGATAAAAACATATAAACAGACCAACTTGAGAGCCCTAGTGATTCCTTCCTGCCCTCTCTATTCTGTTCACCAGATCTTCAATCTAGAGACTCTGGGATGAGAATACAGTACATATATGGTCACGCTATCTTCATGACTCCTTCTATAGTGACAGTACAGAGGTATCACTGACATGAAAGTCAACTGTACTCATGGGCACTGCAACAGGATTTTGAATTTCATCCCACTATCAGATAGATAGATAGATAGATAGAGAGAGAGAGAGAGAGAGAGAGAGAGAGAGAGAGAGAGAGAGAGAGACCATATCAAGTAGATATCTCCCATGCGCATCGCCTGTCAGAGGTTGTTCATAGAATATTAAGGATCACTGGTATATTCAGGCTGAATGCTTATGACTGACATTATGAGATTATTTTTAGAGAAGATAGGGAAGTCTCTCGCACACACATATATACACAGAGACGTGCGCACACACACAAACACACACACACACACTCACAGAGAAAGAGAGACACTTACGTTCCCAGCACCTCTTTGAAGTCATAGAATTCCTTGATGTCCGATGTCTTCTTTTTCCATGTATTTCCATCCTCTCCCAAAGGCATTTTGCTGCTGCTCTTATCTGCCACAGGACAAGAAGGAGGTGAAAAGGACATCAGAACTGCAATATCAATCTTTGATTTCCACTGGGGAATACAAGGTGCGGGCGACAAAAACCCTGCAGCACTGGTAGGCATCGAAAAAAAAGTAAAGATGCTATCAAGAACTGCAGTATTTTTGGTTTAACCACAAATTCCCACAGCACAGAATTGTCAGCTGAGCATTTCTACTCCAAGCACAGTGAATAAATCACAAATCAAAAAGTATATTTTATCAATCATAACTTGTGGAGTTAAGCATTTACTTACACACATTTATAATGATTAACCCTGGTAAACTAAAAAAAGTTCACTTCACGGCATTAAGCTTATTTTAAACTGGCCACTACTGTATATAGGAAGTGCGTAACTACGTACGCGTAACTAACTACGCGTAACTATGTTGAAAGCTATAGTGTATAGATATAGATATAGTAATAATGAACAAAAGAATAATTATCTGAGCAGACAAAAGAGTCATAGATACTGGGATGTAGGCCTACTGTATGTGTGGTGGTTGCTGACACACATGCAAAAATGTATGCTATGCTTGCATGAAAATCATTCTTCAGCCCTAACTCACTTAGATACACAACACTCAACTTTCCAAACATTCCCCGTACGGGACAGTGCAGATAAGTTGTTTAAGCTGTATTTTGTTCCCTGCGTAAGAGAGACATGTTTACACACTCCAGGTAAACTTTGGTAAACACATCTAGTCACACTCTGCCCTCGCTATGCAACTGGCTACTGGACTGTCTCACTAACAGACCACAGACAGGAAGAGTGGGAAAAGATTCCTCATCGTGAAGGCTGTGGACCCCAGGGTTGTTTGCTGATGACTGTTATGCCAGAAACAACTCAAACCATAACATCAAGTCTGCAGATGACAGTAGGCCTCATCAGCAACAATGACAATGAAGCCAGAGGAGAAGTAGACCGGTCAACTGATGTGACTGGTCAACTGGTGTGACATCAACAACCCTCATCTTTATGTCAACAAAACAAAGGAAATGACTGTGAACTTCAGGAAAAATCACGTCGCAAACATCCCTCACCATTAACGGCAATGCTGGAATCAGTGAAAAGCACCAAAGTTCCTTGGGGTATACTGTACATCACTGATGACCTGACACGGACAACTAACACCACCTACTTTGTCAAGAAAACCCAGCAACACCTCCACTTCCTATGCAGGATGAGAAGAGCCTTACCAACCTCCCTCCTTCAGCACTCCCCACCTTCTACAGGGGTGCCATTGTCAGCATCATTACCAGACCAGCAGTCTCTCAGTCTGGTATGGCAGCTGCCCTGTTGCTGACCAAAAGGCTCGACAGAGGATGGTGAGGACAGCAGAGAAGATCACCAGATCAGCCCTACCACCCATTAAGGACCAGTACCCCCGTACCCTCCCCCCCCCCCCATCACACACACACACACACACACACACACACACACAAAAGTCCAGCAAACGGTCAAAACAGTGAACTCAATTCTTTTCATGCACACGTGCCAATACTCTTTTCGAACTTACAAGTTTACAATACTTATTTATCTCCATGCTGCTATTCTGCACTATGCACTTTCCATACTGTTCCTTGTTTTGTGGTAACCTTGTATTATTGCACTCCAGTAAGTTACCTCAAACTTGACTACATTTCTGGAACACTGAATATTCTGTGAACTATATGCCCACTGTTGTCTACAGTACTATGTTGTGTTAATATGCTATCTAGTATGTGCACTTTCATGTAATTGTGTGTTGGTATGTTTATTAGATTTATCTTAATTGTCAAACTACTCCACATTTGGATTTTGGGCAAATGCAATTTCAGTCCTCTGTGTAATTGCTGTTACATGGTCTGATTTGCAATAAAGTTCACTTTGACTTTGACTTTTACTCTGGCATGACCTTCAAGCACGCCAGAGTAACTTCTAGCGACGCATCCACAAGTGCCTCCTGCAGCCAGTGGCTCTGTGCCACCATGCTCATTGAGAAGCACAGACTTTTCTTTGTAGGACACAGTAAAACACTTTTAGACTCACTCTGGCCACAATCAATTTAAGAGTGCAACTACCAAGGGCATGGCCACGTTGGATATGTGTGTGCATGAAACACAGAATATCCCCTTTGTCTCTGAAGCTGTCTTCAAAGTAAAGCCTTCACCTGACTAGTCTGTCGCCAGCTAAACAGAATATGTATTATTTTCTGTATATTATTATTTTCTGTTTGTGTTACTGTTTTTCTGGCAACAGAGATGTATAGAAGCATATGGGTGGAGCCCCACTTGTTAGTCTATGCCTCTTCTTCTACAGTATGTCTGTACATTACAATGTCTGAACCCCTCATTACCCCTCTGTTAAAAGGACAGAAACCCCAGTCTGTGAAAGCTTATGGGTAAGAGTACAAAGTTGCATGCTTGCAGTCACTGCATTGCTGTGACCTTCTAAACACCATTACATGTGATTTATGTCCCAATTAGTCCAATGGATTAGGACTGCCAAGTATATTTTACTAGAGGATGTGTTTCCACCATGGTTTAGGTCGAATTTCAAGTTTAAAGGGAGGGGTGGAATAAAACATCACATTGAGCTGTGTAACAGATGTCATCTTCAGCCTATGATTTCCCATCTTATCTCTGTGTACAAAAAATGCTCAAGGTTTTGCACAGTGTAGGTGTGTCTCTAAATATGCCTATGCCATCACACGTGCAACATGCAGCATTATGCAGAATGATATATCTCTCTTGTTTTATTTCCCTTTTCATTTCATTTTTTTTAATTATCTTGACTACAGGTCTACAGACAGCTTTTCATCAGCACAAAGTAATTCTCCAAAAGCAAATTATCAACAGATTAGCCGTATATGCCTAGAATACTCTTGAACCCAGATATTTCTACTAATGCATCCTCAATTGTTTTCAAACACATACATAAAACGTGATATTTCTGGCATTACAATTAGATAAAACCAATGTTTAATCAAGCAGAACATTTTGGTCTAGAAGACATGCATCTTACTGCAATAAGGCAACAATGCGATTGAGCGCAATTCATTTCTCACGTTAAGTGTGTGTGTGTGTGTGTGTGTGTGTGTGTGTGTGTGTGTGTGTGTGTGTGTGTGTGTGTGTGTGTGTGTGTGTGTGTGTGTGAAGACGAGGCAATCCATCCCAAAATAAGAATAGAGTTCTGAAAATGACTCTGCGTGTGTGTCCATACAGTTACATTAGATAGGGTACCCAACATGTACATCTCGACAAACAACGTGGAGTGCACACGTTCATGATGCGTCCACAATTTTAGCAAGGGTATGAACCTCAAAGAGCAACCTCAGGAAAATATACATAGAGCGAACAATTATGTAAATGTCACACTGATATGCCATATCTCAGAGACTGGAAGCTTGCGACCAGTGCAATATATGAGTATGTTTCAAGCGCATTGATCGAATGACAAATGAGTTGGTTACGCACAGCGAGTTACATTCTGTCCTAGCTATAACACTACCTTCCGGATAATTTAATTGCTAAATTCGATGACACGACAGAAGGAAAGAAATACTTCGTACCTGTTCTGTGGAGAAAATGCCTCCTGTCTTCGTTTATGTTTCCGCAATAATGCTCGCTGGTACGAACTGATAGTCAATGGCTAGACCTTTCCTGACGTCAAGAAGCCATCGGAGGAGGTGGCTCTCGTCTGATGGACTTCAGTGCGCCTTCTTGCATTCAGAAATCTGAACATTCTGCAATTAGAGCATTTCGAAACCTCAAACTGTTATTACTGTAGTCCTACTCCTTTACAATGCATGGGGTCGCTTATGGCAGATATTATGCGAAATGTTATTACTTGGTCCTGTAAATACTGTGGCAGTGTTGGCAGTCATGATGCATCCTTTCTAATGCTTAGAAAATCGCATGTAGGCTATAGCGCACTTCTGGCATCAAGGGGATAGGGACCAAAGGTAGATGATATGGCAATGATATATATTTTTAAATAATAATAGGTTAATTAACTATTGTTTAACTATTGTTAGGCTACTGTTTATAGGCAGTGCCCATGGTCCATGAAGAAAAGGTATAGCCCATGACGTTAAGTGACAAATAACATCAGTAACATTTTTTGGTTCCGGGAACGTTCCGGGAAGGTTTTCTGTCGGGTATGAGAACGTTCCCTGAAAGTAGCTTTGGTTGTCTGAAGGGGCACCAGGAAAGTTTTTTTAAACGGAACTAGAACGTTAGCTATTGGTTTGCATTTCTGGTTAGGCGAACGTTCCCGCAACGTTATCCTAACGTGACATTAACGTTCTTAAAATAACCATAGGAGAACCAGGAGGGAACGTTAGTTAAGGTTCCCACAACGTTCTGTGTTTGCTGGGATGTTAGGCTAAAGCCTAAGTTTTGACACCTGCCAGTTGGCCCAGTGGTAATAACCAATTTGGCTAACTGAACACATGTGTCAGTAAATAATGGTAATACTAAAAAGAAAGAGAAGATGGGTCCCTCTGTGAAATTGTTGAAAATGCCTATCCTGGCTATCGCAAACGAAATAGAAAATGCCAATAATGTAAGATTGAACCAGTAGGCTGTTTTCTTGCGTCTTCTCTTGGCCATTACAATGGGCCTAAATGTAAGCTAGGCTACTTCTGGCCAGCAGTCAGGAAAAGCAGAAGACTAATTTACAAGAATGCATTTAGCCTAAATGTAAGGCTACTTCAGTGAGACTGCCAAATTTCTTCTGTTGTAGGCCTAAGACAATAAAGTCCCATTCCTGGTTTCAGAAAGTAGCCTATCACTCCTGCATTCTTTCTCAGAGTTCTATTGCATGTGTGGCAAATTTAAAAACAGAAATTAGACACAGAAACACCAATGACTTTAGATCATCTTCTACATATTTAAAGGTATCTATCTTAACTTGTTTCAGAAACCAAAATCTCAGAAACCTGGGAATGGTTTTGTCGATGGCGGTGTTTTTTCAGTGCCAGGAAGGAAAGATCAAAACCTCATGGCATCCAGATGAAGACGGTGAGCTCTTGCACTGATGGAGAGATGCGCCAGCAGCATTAACTGCTGTAGAATTAACTGCTTAGCATAGCCTTTCTGTAAGAAGCCACTGTAGATAGGCCTAAAATATGAAGATTTTATTAAAAATATATATACGTCTAATTTCATCTTTAAACATTTTATCAGAAGATTACAACAGTAGACTACCCTACAAGAACCATCTGGATTTTAACATCGGCTAGTAGTCGACCACAGGGAGGCGGTAATGCGCCATTTTAACGTAGACTCTGCTGCCACTGATCTTCTTCAAGCAAAAAAGCGTTGTAGTCGGTTGTAGTAGCGCTCATGAAGCTAGCTGTTGTCATCACTGAGTGCTAGCTAGCCAGACGTTTATACGGGTAAATATACTTTTGTTGATAGTTTTTGATTCAATAGGTTCAGGTGATGAATTGTGGAATTGCGTTTAAATCCAACAAGTAGCCTTTTTCTTTTAGATTGTAACCTAACATGTAACTATTTTGCAACTCTGTTTGGCTAACAGTTACAGTGTTGCAATGGCATTGGGACGTTAGTCATTGTTGTATGCGCTGTGATACTAGCTTGCTAGCATAATAAACTTGAATGGTTACAACAAAGTTGGGGTGGCCTATTGGCAATCATTTAAACGCACTAGCCCAAAAGTCGCCGTTTATATCTGCCCCAGAATTCTTACAGTTGTTGTTGAAATTAGTTACCCGGTTTGTAGCCTCCTGTGAAGTTATAACCTTGTATACTTGGAATGATAATATTGTTGTGAGCCGTATTAGCATCACTGTGAGTTAGCAGTTGGGACCAAGGAGCAAGTCTGAGTGCATGATGATAACGTTAACGTTAACGTATACTTACTCCTGAATGGAAGGCTAACGTTAACTAATTAGACCATTTCCTCCATAGATCGTTATTATTATTTTCCCCATAAAATCTTTGCTTGGTTCTTGGTAGATCGGCGCTCTGATAAGCTATGAATGAATGATGAGTATAACGTTAGTTAGCTAGTTGGCTAACTTTTGTTCCTAAATATGGGTCAACAGCGCTCAAGCGCGCTAACGTTACTTCTAATGAACTGTGATGGCCAAGCATAACTTTTCATGTATTCGTAGTCAGTATCAAAAGCTCCTCGCATTATTCCATACTATATACTTTCAGAAGAATAAAGTTGACTTTTCTCACACACGTGATTATAAACGCTTATTGCTACGGTATGACAGTGCAGCAGGCATTGTCAGCAGTCTGACGTCCTGAGTTAGCAATTGTTTGTTTTGACGGGGACTGCACGTGTGCATTGATATTCATGTTCTATAATAATAGTGATATATTGACTTGTAGGTATTGTTACAATGGGATCCAAAAGACGACGAGCCACCTCTCCCTCCAGTAGCGTAAGTGGAGGGGACTTGGATGAGTCCACTTCTTCCACCCCAGGCAGTTCATACAAGAGAAGAAGAGCTTCTAGTGGCCCGGGTATTGATCAGGTGGGTGTCTTACAAACTCTGGTCCGTCAGCATTTCACATCAGTATGATATTACAGATCTGCATTAATGGTAAGGTAGAGTAATAGCAGCACTTTATTTGTTTAAAACAGAAGATTAAAATATGGTAATAGAATAGAAAGTTCATATAGTCAGTAGGGGTGGGTATCTGTTTCCTAGTAGAATTCAGTCTGACCAGTAGACGGTATGAAGGAGTGTTTATCTGTTGGTTTTAGCTAATGGATATTGAGAGCAAGAGTCAGAGGACCAGGACATACCTTTCTGTTGAACACCAATGTGTGAAATTTTTCTGTTTCACCCATTGACGTATTGTGATACTAACATCTCTCATCTTTGTGTCCCCTAGATGTCAGTGTGCCAGGAGCTGTACAGTACTGTTCGAGATCATAAGGATGAACAGGGCCGATTGCTGTGTGAGCCTTTCATCCGCGCGCCAAAGAGAAGGTGCAACATCCTTGCTCACAGATGATCCTATCATGTCTATTAAAGTCTTTTGATCTGACCTTCAACTTAAAAACTCTGTCTGTGCTCAAATCCAGGAACCAGCCAGACTACTATGAGGTGGTGTCCCAGCCCATAGATCTGACTAAGATCCAGCAGAAGATCAGGACCGAAGAATACCAGGATGTGGACCAGCTCACCGCAGACTTCCGGCTCATGATCAGCAATGCAAAAGCTTACTACCCGGTACTGTCCCTACTAAGACTAAGCCTTTTGGAGCCATCTGTTTCTTTTGTGCATCAGTGCTTTTCATCTTTATTCAGCTTAACATGGGCAATAGCTTCATCCCCAATAGCTTTATCTTATTAACTGTTTCCAGAGAGTTTGATTATTAGTGTCATAACGGTTACCACAGGGTTTCTGTCTGAACATTTTAAACAGACCCTTCACATTAATTCATATGGCTGTTTGATGTGGCGTTGCAGAAGTAGTTTGGGAATGAAATAGGATGTAAATGAAATAGAAAATTGCCTTTGGTATTGCCTTTGTTTACCTAAGTTACTAACTGCATTCCGTTGGAATTTCAGCCTGAGAGTACAGAGTACAATAGTGCCTGTGGGCTGTGGGAGCTGTTCCTGAGCACCCGGAGTGATCTGCTGGGTGAGCAGGATGACGGGGATGAGGACGAGGATGGGGACGACACACTAGAGAACCCAGGGACTTCAGCAGAGGATGAGGTACTAGTAAACCTGTTTCACATATTGTTTTGAGATGCTTGGATAAAATTCACTTTCTAATCAAATGTTTGGCTGTAAATTAGTTTTCTTACAAGTGACGTTAAAAGCAAAAAAGGTTTAAGGTTAACTCCTGTTTGGCTGCTTTTGAGAAATGGTTAGGCAAAATTATTTTTGGCTAGTTAAAAGTGGTAAATTGTTGTTTAGCAATAGATTTGGCAACAGTTTTTGTTTATGTTGTCAACTTGTTTACAAAACAACACTCATCACTCAAGGAAACCACTGGGTGATATCAACAAGGGACTGTGGTTTGGCCTGTGTGGTCTGGTCTTGCGCACTTGACTATCTGTGGGCGATTCTTCATACGCTTCCTGTGTAATCAGCCTGTCCTTTTGACCTGTTGTCAGACTCCAGCTGGCAGTCTGAAGGAGGTTCTCGAGCAGCTGCTGGAAGCCGTCGTCTCCTGCACGGACCCCTCAGGACGCCTCATCAGCGAACTCTTCCAGAAACTGCCTTCCAAATTGGTGAGGCCTCTCACAGTGTGCAGTCCAAGCATTCATTCATTAACGTTAATCAGCTGCCCCCAGACAGAAAATATAGTCTTCAAGCATTGTTTGTGGCTTTGCTTTTTTCACAAATTTTGGTCTTGGTTTGGTTGTGTTGTTCTCGATAGCAGTCATACAACGCATGTGTTGGGTTGATTTTATATTTTTGTAATGCCTTATTTTCACAGCAATATCCAGACTACTATGCCATAATCAAGGAACCAATCGATTTGCGTTCCATTGCTCAGAAGATACAGGTATGTGAAAACATACTCTTAGGATCTTATCGGAAGGTTATCAAAGTAAATATATTGACTTATTACATTGTTCGTACTGTTTCATCATTTCAAACATATTTTACATTTTATATTCACCAAGATTTTAGTGAGCTGTCTCATCATCTTATTGTAATTATGCTACCCAGTCACACTTATGTTTTTTTAACATACCTGTTATACATATGTTTTAGCTGGGGTATTACAAAAGTGTAAATGCCATGGCAAAGGACGTTGATCTTTTGGCAAAAAATGCCAAAACCTACAATGAACCAGGGTCCCAAGTTTTCAAGGTAAGGTTTCTCCCAAGCTGTAGCTAGTTCAATTGGAAAATGCTGGGTGCTTTTTGATGTTTACTTAAAACAACCAATGACCTTTTCTGTTCAAGGATGCAACTGCCATCAAGAAAATCTTCTTACAAAGAAAGACTGAACTTGAGCAAGCAGAGCCCACAAAAACCAGTGTTCGAATCAGGTAATGCTTAACTTCATTCAGCAGAATTCAAACATTTTGACATGGTCCATTTCCATGCTTTTTTTGGATGACATATTATTTGAGCCATATTTTCACATTGTTTGATCACAAACTTCTGTTACTCTTGTGTGTGTGTGTGCGCGCGTGTGTGTGTGCGCGCGTGTGTGTGTGTGTGCGCGCGTGTGTGTGTGTGTGTGTGTGTGTGTGTGTGTGTGTGTACATATTTATTCACTTAGGAACCGTCGATCAGCTCAGGGAGATCGTCTGTCAGCCATCACACTCGCTCTGCAGGGAGGCTCAGAGAGCGATGATGAGTCAATGCTCACAGGTACTGTTATTGTCATGATCATGGTTCAACTGTCCATATGCCTTCAGTATGTATCTATCTGAAGCATTTGTATACATCATGCAGACATTAATTTGTACTGACTTACCTCCTGTTGTTTGTGGTCCTGAGCTTCCTTTCTAACACTATATGCTGTGTGCTTTGCCGCACTACAGGGTCTGTGCGTTACGATGCCAGTGAAGCAGAGGCAGAGAGCGGGCAGTCACGCATGTCCTCCGGGGATCCCGTCTTCCTGCTGTACCAGGCCATCCGCGGTGCCCGCAACCTCCAGGGGCAGCTCCTGGCAGAGCCCTTCTTGCAGCTGCCCTCCAGGAGGGAGTACCCCGACTACTACCAGCAGATCAAGCAGCCCATTTCCCTGCAGCAGATCAGGTGAGAACTTCAACATGAATTTAAATTTTCTATGTTCTCCAAGGATGTAGGGCAGTGGTAGCGTAGTGGTTGAGGAGTCTGGCGTTTGTTTCCCAAAAGCATAGTTGCTGACTTAGTTGCAACTTAGTTAGTCGCAATGGAAAATTGCATTGCAACTAACATAGCCGCTAACTTAGTCAGCAACTATGCTTTTGGGAGACAGACGGCTGGTTTGCTGGAGTAGTAGCCCAAAAGATGCAGGCTCGAATCCTAATTGCCACTAGCCTGACATAGCCAGACCATAATACTGCTGTTCATCCGTATTCATGGTCTGGAGGTTCTTTAACCTGACGTGATTATAGGGCGGGGGCAATTCAATTCTGGTTTGAAACGATTGGACAGCTCGTCTAATCAGCTTTGCTTATTGGCCGGTAGTCTTTCTACCGATGTAAACACACCCCAGAAGACCGTCCCCAGACCATGGATACGGATGAACATTCCTATTATGGACGGGCTATGTCAGGCTAAACTGCCACCATCGTGCACTTCAACCTAAGTTGCTCCAGGGGATACTGGCTGTGGAATAATTGAGAGATGACAAATGTAAGCTTCTTTGGATGAAAACATTTGATAAATGCATAAATGTGATGCAAATGTAGAAACAGAGAGGATTAGGGGTTGTTGTTATGTTTTTTGTTGTTGTTGTTGTTGTTGTTTTTGGAACCCCATTTTTGCATTTTTTTTTCCCCTGACATGGTGTCCATCATCCGTAGGGAGAAAATGAGGAACGGAGAATATGAGAGCACTGAGCAGATGGACGCGGACCTCAACCTGATGTTTGAGAACGCCAAGCGCTACAACGTGCCCAACTCCAACATCTACAAACGTGCCCACAAGCTCCAGCAGATCCTCCAGGTCAGCTTGGCTGCCTTTTTCATCTTCATCCCCATCTCCATCACATGGCATTGTTTTTGTTGATACCATCTTCCTCTATCGCTGTCTTTCATCTTGTGTAAATGGGGTCAATGCAGAGATGTGCCGAGGGAAAAAAGGAAAGTGTGCCATGTTTGTTGCTTATTTGTTTGTTGCAGATGAAGAAGAGGGATGTGCGTGATGATGATGGAGATAGCATGCTGTCCACTCCACCGGATACTGGCAGTGCCAAGAGGAAAAGGTAAACATCATCATTAAGAAATTGGGCTGTTGCATCTGGAGAGAATGGTTTTTAAACTTAATGTTTAAAGTGAAAGTTTATCCCTTGAAAATTGAAACCATTAAAAAGCCTAAATGATGTGAGATTTGCAGTGGCGTATGCATAAATGGCTTAAATGGTTTTGACTTCAAGGACTTAAACTTATGTCCCTTACAGAAGACAAAAAAGAATTGCAAGAAATCAGGAGGCATTAATTTTACAAAGACTGTGTGACACTAACTAACTACTAACTACACTCACTATCTATCAATACTCTGTAACACAGCCACAAGAAGAACACAAAAAAGAACCGTATGAAGGTTCTGTATGCGGCAGTGACGGAGGCACGGGAGGCTGGCACTGGCCGGCGTCTCTGTGACCTCTTCCTGGTGAAGCCCTCTAAGAAGGACTACCCAGACTACTACAAGGTCATCCTGCAGCCCATGGACCTGCGCACCATAGAGCACAACATCCGCACCGAGCGCTACGCCAGCGAAGACGCGCTCATCGATGACATGAAGCTGATGTTTCGCAACGCACGCCACTACAATGAAGAAGGCTCTCAGGTTGGTTGGAAAATAAATTACAGGCAGAATTCCTGGATACCCCCCTTCCCCCCTCACACACACACACACACACACACACACACACACACACACACACAGATTTCACTGGCATGAACAGACTTCCTGATTTCTAATCCATGCCAGTTCAGGCCTTTTGGGTTAGGGAGAACTTTTGTGCTTCAGACCGCATCTAGCATGACTAATCATATTTGGAGAGAGCAGTGTGTGTGTCTGTATATGTCCTCCTATTAATTATTTGGCATCGTTAGACATATAAACATCTGACTAAGCCCTTATGGGAATTTCTCTAGCCTATTTTTAGCCGTATGAAACAGCGTTGGGATGTAATTAGTTGTGGTTGGTGTGCTTGCAGGTGTATAATGATTCTGACATTCTGGAGAAGATTGTGAAGGACAAGAAGAAGGAGATGGGCCCAGCACCAGAGGAGGATGACATGGGCTCTCCTAAACTGAAATTACGTAAGTATACCTGGGCAAATACAGCAATAGCCTTTGGATTGTTATATGGCCTTTAGTAACATTTACAATACTACAAATGTAGTAGTAGTAGTAGGAGGAGGAGGAGGAGGAGGAGGAAATAAGAATGTACAGTCATGAAAATAAATGCATTCCCATTTATAGGCAACACACATGTATTAACCTCATACTGTACAGTATATAAATACTTTGATCAAAATCAACCTTGGTTAATAACCGGGTAACATAATTGGGATGTTAGCATGCTGCACTTAGTAGTTAGTTGCTCACGGAACCCTTGGCACTTGATGTTTTCACAGGCAGGAGTGCGGGAGGTGCGTCCCCTAAGAAGGCTCGTTCTCACACCACCCCCTTGCAGCACCGTCTGTCGGAGCTGTATGAGGCAGTACGCGGCTACACGGACGCCCGCGGCCGTCGCCTCAGCACCGTCTTCTTGCGTCTGCCATCACGAGCCGAGCTGCCCGACTACTACGCTGCCATCAAGCGTCCCATCGACATGGAGCGCATCCGCTCGCACATCGCGGGCGGCCGCTACCAGGACGTGGACACTCTGGCCGAGGACTTTGTCCTCATGTTCCACAACGCATGCACCTACAACGAGCCCGAATCACTCATCTACCGCGATGCGCTCCTGCTGCACCGCGAGCTACTGGAGACGCGCCGGCGTCTGGAGGAAGAGGATGAAGGCATCGCCGAAGAAGAAGGGGGGAGAGGCTCGGGAGCCAGTGCTGGCGCAGCCCCACTGGTGCGTGAGCTCCTCCGAAACCTCTTTGTGTCGGTCATGGGTCACCAGGACGACGAGGGCCGGTGCTACAGCGACTCGCTGGCGGAGGTGCCCGCCGTGGATCCCTCAAGGCCCGACGAGCCGCCCCTAACCCTCGAGATGGTGCGGGCCAACGTGGAGCGCGGACGCTACCGCCGCCTGGATGTGTTCCAGGAGCACGTGTTTGAAGTGCTGGAGAAGGCTCGGCGCCTCAACAGGTCAGTCCCAGCTGCCTTGCCTCCATTTTTTTTTACAGCAGGCAAAACATTTTACATTATGTCTATGTTTGCTACGGTGTTTTATCTGAATAATTGGCGTACAAATTTAGCCAAAAATTAAATGAAAAAAGGGGGCCCTGGTGAAAAATTCAATTGGCTGTGGAGAACACAAATCTTTTTTTAATGTCTACTGTATGATGTTATCCAGAACTGATTCGGAGATCTTTGAGGACTCTGTGGAGCTACAGCTCTTCTTTGTGAAGATCCGTGACGAGCTGTGCAAGAACGGAGAGATCCTGATGTCTCCGGCCCTCAGCTATACCTCCAAGCACCTCCACAGCGACATCGACCAGGAGAAAAGGGAAAAACTGCCCAAAGAGATGGAGGAAGATCGACTCAAGAAGGACGAGGATAGTAAAGGTGACAATATAAGTGTTTGTGCGCTGAGCCAGCAGCAATGCTCCTTTTAGTGTGTTCAGTTAGTGCTTAAGTCCAAAAAAGTGCTTAGCTCCATGTGTGACATAAGCACCTGGGAGAAAACTGGCTGTAGTGTGATCTCCCTTCTTGTTTTGTCCACTAGGGGGCCCATAGGAGTAGGCTAAAGTCAAAGTCAAAGCGAACTTTATTGTCAATCAAGCAATGCAACAGTACTTGACTGGCAGACTTGAAGCAGACTGAAATTGCATTTCTCAAAGCTCCAAATGTGCAGTTAAAATTAAGACATACAACTAAGATGTATATAAGACATCACAACTCACTAGACATGAAGTGCAAAGATATCAAGATATCAGGCATGGTAATAATAGATAACAGTAACATAAATAGCAGACAACATAACAGACATTGTGAGCATACATTCTGGACTGTCAGTGTTTCAGAAGTCTTGAGGTATGTTACTGGAGTGCAAAACCTAAGTTAACAAGGTGCAAGTGAGGCAAAGTGCATGGTGCAAGTAGCAGCATGGAGATGAAGTCTGTAAACAGACTTAGGCTGCTTGGTCTGGAACGTTGATTGTTAGCATGTTTGGCTTTGCAAAGTGGTGGCTGTGTATTAATCCCTGTTGGTAGCTGCCCTTCCACCTTAGAGCACAGCACTTTGAAAGTGAATCCCCAGAGGAATAAATGGCTAAATTCTCCCATTGTGTTGCTTCCCATCGACAGAAGAGGAGAAGGTGGAGGATCCCGCTGGTCCCCGGAGCTCCTACAGCCAGGACTGCAGCTTTGACAACAGCACTTACAGTGTGGGCAACTACGTCTATGTGCAACCATCCGAGGCCAAGCTGCAGCCCCACATCGTCTACATCGAGAAACTGTGGCAGGATGAAGCAGGTGAGCATGCATCTCTCACACTTTTCCCTCTTTTTTTTCTTTCTTTTTTTTTCCTTCCTTCCTTGTCTTCTGCTATATACTTATATCCACATCCCCTCTTCCGATTCCCATCTGTTTAACACATCCCAACCCTCTCCTCCTCTCTCCACCCCTCTCCTCTCCTCCTCTCTCCACCCCTCTCCTCTCCTCCTCTCTCCACCCCTCTCCCTCTCTCTCTCCTCTCCTCTCCTCTCCTCTCTCCACCCCTCTCCTCTCTCTCTCTCCTCTCTCCTCTCTCCACCCTCTCTCTCTCTCTCTCTCTCTCTCTCCTCTCCTCTCTCCACCCCTCTCCTCTCCTCCTCTCTCCTCTCCTCTCCTCTCCTCTCCTCTCCTCTCCTCATGTTTGCACCACTGTGTCTCTCAGCTCCTTGGTCCTCAACACTTCTAACTTTTCTCTGCCACTCTGCAGACTTCCGCTCTGTCTCAGTTGATTTTCCACTCATTTCATCCTAATGATCCATCTCTCACTGCGCGCCATAGGAGAGAAGTGGCTGTATGGCTGCTGGTTTTACAGGCCCGGCGAGACCTTCCACCTGGCCACGCGCAAGTTCCTGGAGCAAGAGGTGTTCAAGAGCGACTACTACAACCGGGTCCCCGTCAGCAAGATCATGGGCAAGTGCATGGTGATGTGTGTGAAGGTAAAGCTACTCGTTCTGCACTTCTGCTTTGTCATCCATTCTAAAAGAGCTGCAGTGGGGGCTAGAGTAATTAGACACTGCTAAGTTGATTATGGTCTGTCTCGCTCAGGGATGAGAAGATTACAGATTTTGATGATACGATTGTCTGAGAAATAATTACAATATTACAGTTATTATGCATACGTAAATTTGACCAAAAATTTGCAGAAATCAAACGTTTCTTAGCTTGTTATGCACTACTGAAATAACCAGTGGGGGGGATGGGTGGAGAAGACATGATTTTGTAATGTTATAGTCCTACTTTGTGCGTAGTGGCTTCTGATGGTTGCATGTGTGTGCTGCTAATATGTTTTATAATTTTTTTATCAATGCCATCATAACGATTACAAGGGGCCTACACGAATCACAGTTCATTGGAATCACAATTAATCACCTCATTCTTAGTCTGGGTTTTATTTCAGCAGCAGTGAATTAACGTGTGTGTGCTCTCATTCTGCTTAGGATTATTTTAAGCTTCAGCCTGAGGGCTTCCGGCCGGAGGATGTTTTTGTGTGCGAGTCGCGTTACACCACCAAGACCAAATCCTTCAAAAAGATCAAGATGTGGACCATGCCTGCCAGCTCTGTCAGGATGCTCCCCCGTGAGGTGCCCATGCCCGTGGTCCGAGTAGCCTCCATGTTTGTCAGCGCACCAAAGCGGGACCAGGACAAGCTGAATGAGACTGCAGAGAACGGTGTTGGGGGATTCATCGAGAAGGTCAGTTTGGCCTTCTATGAATTGCTATAATTTTCCCTTTAAAGCAACTTTGCAGAGTCTCTAATGATGAATTAGAAGAGTTTCTAATGATGAATTTGCAATCCCACCCCACCAGGAGCGAGAGGACGTTCCTGCGGAGATGCCTAATGGAGACCCAGGCTGCCAGTATTACGAGCAGCTGCAGGTCAACAACACATGGCTGAAGGTTGGAGACTGTGTCTTTATTCGCTCGCATGGCTTGGTGCGACCCAGGGTTGGGAGGTTAGTTGGCAATGTTATCAGACCCATATCACTCAACTAATTAATCACTTTATGTGGCTAATATATCTATTTGATGTTGAAGAGATATCACAGTCACAGTCTCTACTATTTGGCTGTGCTAATGGTTTGTCTGTTATGTTGACAGGATTGAGAAGATGTGGGTGCAAAACGGCGCAGCTTTCTTCTTTGGCCCAATCTTCATTTACCCTGAGGAGACAGAGCACGAGCCCACCAAGATGTTCTACAAGAGGGAGGTGTTTCTAAGCAACATGGAAGAAACTTGCCCAATGGCCTGTATCTTGGGTAAATAAATAATGTTAAATATATTCAAATATTTCAGCTGATCAAAACTGTTGCGTGACAAAAGCTCATTGGCTTTTCAGTAGTTTTTAGAAATAAAAAAAAATCTTATTATGTGGTTTTTCAAGCCACTAATCAACATTCTACAATATTTCTTGATAACGGACCGTTGCTAAGTATAACACACCACTGTCAAGGAAAGTGAAACAGATACTGTAGTTGTCTTAACCAATCAGCTGAAGTTAACAGACTATTTATTCATTCGCGGAAGCTGTTCTCTATCTCAATCGTTAGAATTACCACGAAAGCAATGATAAGAAATGCCATGTTGCCATGTTACTGATATCTTCAGTAGGTAGCCGTGTAATAAGCGGGATAACATTCTGTGTGGAGGCCATTATCGTAGAATATCTCCTTTCAGAGTGATGCAGTCGTGAGATATTCCACGATAACCAAAAAATGTAAAAATTTTGTATGATCCCGACAGGTAAATGTGTGGTGTCCTCCTTCAAGGACTTCTTGTCCTGCCGGCCGACGGAGTACGTGGAAGAGGAGGTGTTGGTGTGCGAAAGCCGCTACATCGAGATTGAGAAGCAGATGAAAAAGTTTAAGGGACTGAAGCGCTTCTCACTCTCAGGCAAAGTTGTGGAGGATGAGGTCTATTACTTCAGGTATTTGTGTGCAATGATAGTGAAGCAGTCAACCCTGTCTTTTTATTTCTGCCTTGTACATTTTGCTTAGTGTTGAAGTAAGTTAGACCTTGTACGTTGTGCTAAAGCTCCTTTTAACCTTCAACCATCAATCCACCCCATAATGGAACGTTTATAATCTCCTGTTTCTCCTCTCTATCTAGGAAACCAATTGTTCCTCAAAAGGAGCCGTCTCCACTTTTGAACAAAAAGATTGAGGAGTTGGAGGCCAAGTTTGCGGACATGGACGATGCTGATGAGGAGCTGGACGATCTAGAGGATGAGGAGGACGAGGAAGCCCCGGCAACCCCATCCATGCCTCAGATGCACTCCTCTATCGCCAGCGACATTGACATGCCCTACACGCCACCACAGGTGTCCATCTCCCTTAGCAGACTAGCACAACACAGTTTACACACACAGTTTAGCCTAGTTTCAGCCATTTATCAAGCTACCAGAGATCTACTGTTTGTGCTTACAATTTTTCAATGGGTTTTTTCCATTACTTTTTCACAGACCTTAGGCAGCTATACTGTATATTACAGTGTTCAAGCATATCCATAGTGTGTTTAAATGTAATTTATGTAACTAGAAAAAGGAAAAAGAATATTCTCTGTGTAGAGAATGCTTGTCCATTGAGTGTGACTCTTAAAGAGATCTCCTCTTCTAGCATGTGGCTGGGTCCACTCATGAAAAGAGTGTACTTATGATGTTTTGGTTGGTTGTTTTCAGTCGACACCAAAGATGAAGGGTCTGTCCAAAAAAGAGGGCGCCAAGAGGAAGATCAACATGAGTGGCTACATCCTCTTCAGTAGCGAGATGCGTGCCGTCATCAAGGCCCGCCACCCGGACTTCTCCTTTGGCGAGCTGAGTCGCCTTGTCGGCACAGAGTGGAGAAATCTGGAAGCTCCTAAGAAAGCCGAGTATGAAGGTGAGGGGAGCTTACTGAATTCCCATAGTGGCCTCAGGACACAAGCATACTAGCCTGACATAGCCCGACCATAATACTGCTGTTCATCCGTATTCATGGTCTGGAGGTTCTTTAACCTGACGCGATTATAAGGCGGGGGGAGGGCATTCAGTTCTGGTTTGAAACGATTGGACAACTCGTCTAATCAGCTTCGCTTATTGGCCGGTAGTCTCTCTATCGATGTACTGTATACACGCCCCAGAAGACCGAACATTGGTATTATGGGCGGGCTATGTCACGCTACAGGCATACTGTATGAAAATGAAACTTTCACGCCCTCATCAGTTAGCGTTGGCTGACATTTTGCTGTTTGGTCTGCATTGCATGAAATTTGGTCATTCTCCTAAGTATTGACAGCACTCAGCAATGTAAAACAAAAGGGCGATGGGTTGATTCATGCCAGATAATTCCTTTAATGTGGTATTAAATTGTAGGACTCTGTGTGGATTTAGATAAAGCCTGCTAGTGCTCATTATAGGAATTGTCAAGTGTTGCCACGACAATTAACCAAGTAATTAATCATAATCTGCCTCTCAAACTATGCTGAATTTGAGGTCATTTAAGAGTGCTTGAATGTGTGTGGGTTAAAAAAAAGTGTGGGTTTACATGAGAAAAGTCTCCTAGTGTAACGAGTTCAGTCCTGTTTTCATATCTTTCATATCTAGTCATTATGGCATGGAAATAACTGTGCATCTCTTCCAGAGAGGGCAGCCAAACTTGTGGAGCAGCAGGAGCGGGAGAGGGCGGCTCAGCAGCAGGCTTCCCCGAGAGAAGGTACCCCAGTGGGGGCTATGGGCGTTGTGCCACCCCCCACAGCTATGGGGATGCTAAACCAGGCCATGCCACCCATGTCAGGTAACCCCCAGTACCTTCAGAGACAGCGCCAGCGTTTGGGCACCCTCCAGAACCTCCCCACAACCCCACCACAACCTTCATTCTTCCTGCCAGACCTTTTTTGTTTGTTTGTTTTAGGGAATGATTCAGAAGTTCATGTTGACCAAGTCTGCAAACATGATAGTGTTTTATTTTGTTGTTATGAAAAGCTGCAACTGCCTGCATTCTAGAACAGACTGCATGTTTGCATCACTGTATTAACTCAAAGTGTAAAAAAAAATATATATATAGACATTTGGTTTTGCTTTGTCTCCTTTTCCATGTTCAGCCCTCTTATTCATCCTCTGGTTAACACATAATATTACTCTCATAACATACTGTAGATACAGATAATGCTATGTTTTGTAGTGCATGTCTTTCATAGTCAATTGCATGACCCTCAGTGCATGGATCTCTTGTGTCCTTTTCCTCACCCAAGGCATGATGGGAGCTTATGGCCCGCCCTTCATGCCAATGCAGGGCCCTCCCCCTGAGGGCATGATGGGTATGGGCGGTGTGCCACCTCATCCCATGGGGGTGCCCATGCCGCTGTCCCACCAGCAACAGCTACCAGCGGGCATGCCCGGCTATCCTGGCATGCCATATCCGGGTAAGGAGCAAAAGCTACCAGCCAGGTTCTCACCAGGTTCTCACCAGGTTCTCACCGTCCTCTCTGATGGCTTGTGCTCACCCTGGTTGGGTGGTTTAAAAAAAAACAAAAACTCAACTTGGAGAGCTTGCTGCTTGGTGGTCTCGTGACGTGGTATGGAGGAGTCTACTTGCCCCAAACAGCACACCCTTATATATTACAAGACAAACACAGCATGAATTTGCTATCACATATAGTTTAAGGGTTTCAATATGTACACTAACCTTACTATCTCACCGCACCACAGATCTACAGTGCCCCTGCTCTCTTCTCGATCCAAGACATATAAAAATATATATAGCATTATTTGAAATAGTTCATTGTCACTTCTGCTCCTGCTTTAATTGGATTTGGTGTGGTTGGTTTTAGGCATGATGGGACCAGGAGTAAACGGCATGGCTGGCAGTCCAGGCCCGGGTAACCATTACCCTGTTCAGGTAAAACACACTTGATTGTCTCTGTTTTACAAATATCTCTGTGCTCTTATGTTTTCTGTATTTGTGCAGTTTAGAGGATACCAAAAAAAGTGATACTTGAGGTTTAAGTTAATTGGCAAATGATTACTTGTTTTTTTTATCACAGTTGAAGGAAACTATGTGGAAGGTTTTCACAAAAGCATTCAAAAGAAAAGAGAACTTCAAGAAAAAAATATCCCTGCTTGTTTGCCAAATTAGTATGTTCCTCTTTTCACATGACTGCCATTGTTGATGTTGCTGTTGGTTCGTGCTTAGATGGGCTACCCTGCGGGTCAGCAGCCTCCACCTCCATACCCAGGCCAGGTGCAGATGGGGCTCCCTGCTCACCAGCAGCCCAGCACCCCCATGTTTGTGGCCCCGCCGCCCAAACCCCAGCGCCTCCTGCACTCAGAGGCCTACCTCAAGTACATCGAGGGCCTGCGGGCCGACTCCTCCACCATCAGCAAGTGGGACCAGACGTTAAAAAGTAAGCCTTGCTATGTATTGTTTTCTTCTAATTAGTAGGGAATTGTGGCTTACAAGGATGCATCTCAACTTGAAGTGGGTGTAATTGGCCAAGTGAGTTCAGGCTTGATTCCAAGCGTCCTTTGTTTCCTGATGCTACTCTCATTTTTCTTCCAGCCATTTTCATATTATTATTTTTTTTATTTACTTTACTTTTATTTGCATAAAGACGAAAGCCCAAAAATACACAAATACAGAATAAACACAATCTGTAACAAAACATTTCTGTCACATCTGTGTGATATGACTACCAGGTGAAAGAAGAAACACTCGTCTGACCAGAGAACAGGAGAGCCGTCTGCCTTCCCATTGGCTGAAAAGTAAAGGAGCACACACGACCATGGCCGACGCGCTGTGGCGCCTCCGGGACTTGATGCTACGGGACACAATGAACATTCGACAAGCCTATAACCTGTAGTGATATCTTGGTATTTATATGGGATAAATGGGCTGGCCTCTTTCAAGCTAAAACACCCGGCAAAGTTTGATCCTATTTGTGTTAGTATTTGACAGGACAATAAGATTTGTTGCACCACTCGTGGTATTTGTAATAGTATGCATTTGTCCTCCACCCTGTGAGGACCAGTAGTTAGTTACAGAGATATTGCAGAAGTATTTAAATATTTACACAAGAATACACTGGAATAATGTTTACTGCACACCTCTCTCTCCACACACGGCACAGCTGTGCTCCCCAACACACTGATAAAATAGTGCTCAGAGAGGCTTGCTTTGCTTAAAGGAAAACAACAAAAACAGAACATGCACACTTGTTGCTACTGATGAGAGGTTAGTAGTTGTAAGCTTCAAAGTGTTTCCAGCTCAGGTTTTTAAAATATTTACTGCTTAGAATGAATCATGGTGTGTCTACACAGGGACTTCTTTAGGAATAATGGCTTTAAACCACTCCACCATGGCCCACTGATGGAACTCACTCTTAGGGAATAACTACCCGCAGGTCTATTTTTTATTCTATGATTTTTATATAAAAATAAGCCTAGTTTTGTTTTCTCCTCTGTTATATATTTTTGCATTATGTATGTTTGAAACAATCGTGTGAAATGTGCATTAAATTCTTGGCATTACGTCTGTCATGTGAGGTATTGTGTGTCTTTTTTTCCCTAAATTGTAAGACAGTAGCTAACATTAAATGAAGTGTAATCAAATTCCAGAAGGCAATATGGAGGATGGGTTCAAAAGTTTCTAGTGATGCTAGACTTTCAGGTGGGCACCAGAAACGTAAAAGATGTGTCTTGACCGTCTTTGGTCTTGACGGGTTCCCCATTCAGACTCGGTGTTCTTGGTTCAATTTTGATGGAACAGCCAATCACTGAACACATTACAAGCTCAGAGATCTGAATACTGACTCCGCATCTACCTCACCTGTCGGCCAAGCAAGCCTAAAATGCAGGAACTGCACAATATAAAGTAAATATACAGTAAGAAATCACACCAGACATTAGATTAGAATCTTTTGATGCTGAATGACACTGTGCAACTCGCCAAGCCGAAAGCCAACGGAACACACATCTCTCTCCAGTGATGACGCAGGCACTGTCCAGCAGGATGAGTTGGCTACAAGTTTGTCTGGTTTGCATAGTGCGCCATCTCGTGGATGGACATAAGCTATAATAATGTCATAATCAATCAAGAAATAAAGGATTGTTCTTTATCACATGCATATGATTACTGTTGTAAATACTGTCTGGTGGCAGCCTATTTGTACAAAGTAGCCTACAGAAGTGCAGTAGGCCTATAGGAAAGGGGCTACACAGGGGGGCCAGTAGGGAAGTGCAGCACCAACAACAAGCACCAGGCCCTCACTTCACCAAACAGAGGGTAAACACTTTCAGGAATATAGGCCTAAAACTAAGGTCAAGTCTAATTACTTTAATGACAACATTGACCTCCTCAACAGAACTTGAGATATATCTTTGATATCAGTAGGGACCACCATGGACCAGAAACATAGGCCTAATATCTGTGACAACCTTGTGCCATCAGGCATCAAAGAACTCTAGAATCTTTGCTTTGTGTCGGAATCTCACTATGATGTTGAATCGTTCTAATATTAGTAGTTGAGGACATTTCTACGTTTGCAAGCATGGATGCCAGCAAGGCTAATGGTTTATCTGGAGATTTTATCCGATATTTTAAAGACAATTTACAGCAGCAGCTTTTGTAAGTGATGCTTTTATGAAGAGTCATTGTGGCTGTCACAGGTGAAGGCAAAAAGTGTTTTGTGATGCATGTTTTTGTTGTATATCCTACAGCCGTAAACAAAGTGAGGATTTCTTGGCTCCTTCTACACGTCTTCTAAAGAAAAAACAGCAGGAGAATGACATCCATCAGGCTATGCTGGCTGTTCAAGATGTGAGAGACTAGATTTCTAGAGAGTTCTAGATTATTATAATGTTGTACTGGAAATTATGTTGCCTGTTAATTAAACAAGTCTGTAAAACGTTTGAGTATTTCAGGTGACAAACAATTCTCAGTGTTATATATTGCATACTAGCAGGGCTGGATTGGAACCAAAATATGGCCCTGGCATTCCTGGCCATGGTGGCCCACTAAGGCCACTATGATTTTATACAATAATAACTATGATTTTATACAATAATAACTACAATAATAAAATAATAAGCTAAAATAACTCTGTAACTTTGACACATTGCATGAGATTTAACTAGTTCAAAATTTGCCCAAAAATGACTGTCGGCCCACCGCCATTGCCCTGTATGCCCTATGGCCAGTCCATGCCTGCATACTAGGTGCTTGACAGAACCTCCCAGATGTAGCCCAGAGCCTTTAAGCACATTCTGTCTGTCTGTTCTCTGTGTGTCTGCAGGACTTCAACACCACCGTAGCTAAGCAGCGGATGCAAAAGGAGGAACTGAGAAGCAAAGAGAGAGAGATCAAGGGCCACTTGCTGAAATTTGATCAGTTTCTGAAGGTGTGTTTGCAGGCCTCATTACCTGCATACCTACACCTGAGCGAGATTAGTCTCCTTCTTATAGAAACACTAGATAAAGCAGCTCTGGTGACTGGTTAGTTTCTCAGATAGAAAGACCGACATATTGCACGTCATTCTCTATTGGTTCATTTCTCAGATAGAAAGAGACATATTGTATGTCCCACTCTTATGGTTAATTTGACAGATAGAAAGACAGACATATTGTACGTCCTTCTCAATTGGTTAATTTCTCAGATAGAAAGATAGGCATATTGTATGCCTTTCTGTATTGGTTAATTTCTCAGATAGACATACAGACACATTGTATGCCCTTTTCTATTGGTTAATTTCTCAGATAGAAATACAGACACATTGTATGCCCTTTTCTATTGGTTAATTTCTCAGAGAGAAAGACATGCAGGCATATTGTATGTTCTTCTCTATTGGTTACTTTCTTAAGACAGGACACAGAGAGGGATGCTTCCTATGCAAGTCCTCTCAATATCATTATGTGTAGTTACAGTTGCTGGCAGTTAGGAAGTAATGATATAGTATAGTTTTAGCAGTCTACACTAATGCCCTCTGGTCCTGTTAGGCTATTTGTATGTTCTTGATTTTATGTAATCTGTTGAGAGTCCTAAGTGTTTAGACCAGCAGTATGTTGAAGACCTTGCCATTGGGGTGATTGACAGGAGAATGAGACTAAGCGAGTGCGGGCCATGAAGAAGGCGGATCATGAGAGGGAGCAGGCCGCACAAAAGGCCGCTGAGCTGCGGGCGCTGGAGAACGACCTCCACGCTCTCACACAGGAGAGGGACAGGCTGGACCAGCTGGCCCAGAAGAATCAGATCTACCCAGACTACCTGCTCAGCGTGGTCCGGAAGTGCAAACAGGTAAGGGCTACAGAGGGAGAGAGTAGAGGCAGAGTTGTGTGTGTGTGTGTGTGTGTGTGTGTGTGTGTGTGTGTGTTCAGCGTGGTCCGGAAGTGCAAACAGGTAAGGGCTACAGAGGGATAGGAGAGTAGAGGCAGAGCTGGGATCACCTGATACTGCTGTGTGTGTGTGTGTGTGTGTGTGTGTGTGTGTGTGTGTGTGTGTGATCAGCGTGGTCCAGAAGTGCAAACAGGTAAGGGCTACAGAGGGATAGGAGAGTAGAGGCAGAGCTGTGTGTGTGTGTGTGTGTGTGTGTGTGTGTGTGTGTGTGTGTGGTCAGCGTGGTCCAGAGAGTGCAAACAGGTAAGAGCTACAGAGGGATAGGAAAGTAGAGGCAGAGCGGTGTGTGTGTGTGTGCTCAGCGTGCTCAGGAAGTGCAAACAGGTAATGGCTAAAGAGGAATAGGAGAGTAGAGTGTGTGTGTTTGAGTGTGTGTACAGTGTATATGTGTGTGTGTGTGTGTGTGTGTGTGTGTGGGAGAGAGAGAGAGAGAGAGAGAGAGAGAGAGAGAGAGAGAGAGAGAGAGAGAGAGAGAGAGATGGACTGTCACTTTTCTCCTCTTCTCTCCCAGTTCGACGAGCCTCGTCAGGTGATGTCTCGTTTCGACACGCTGGTTCAGACGCGTAAAGATCTGGTGCGGAGCGCCAAGGAGGGCGAGGCGTCCATCAACCGCGCTCTGGCCCAGCTGAGTCAGTACATCGAGCAGGGCGACGACAAGATCATCCACTTCAACAACAAGCTAGCCCTGCTGCAGACTGAGCTGGACACGGTCACCAGCCAGGTCATGCTATGGGTCAGTGAGTGCACTTAGCCTGCAGAGGGCGCCAGAGATCATGACTGTTGTACAAGCAGCAGCACATCTCTAGCCTCGCCTGGCCTCTGTTTCCCCAAAGCATAGTTGCTGCAGTGCGATTTCCCATTGCCAACTAGTCAAGTCCAGTCAAGTCACTTTATTTTTATAGCACGTTTCTTACAACAGAGTTGATCCAAAGTGCTTTTCAAAAATAAACAATTAACAAACAGTAATAATTTAAAGGAATAGTCCACCGCTTTATAAAAATTGGTTAATCACCCCCTTACCTGGAGTTACATATGCGTCGTCCTAGTCTGGCAACCTCAATTTTACCTTTAGCTTAGCATAGGCACTGGAAAGTAAAGTTGCCAAAGAGTTGCTATCTGGCAACTTTGCATTCCAGGGCCTATGCTAAGCTGAAGTTAAAAAATTGGGAAAACTGGTGATGCCATACTAGGAAAACACAAGCACTGAGACCAGAATGCTTTTACCCACATATGTAACTCAGAGTAAGGAGGTGAATTACGAATTTTCATAAAGAGGTGGACCATTCCTTTAAGGCAGCATCTGTGTAGTGTATAGATTGATATAAGACAGTGTTTGTGTCCATATAGCCATATCTTTATCTATAAAATATAACATTTTTTGTTATTTATTAAATGTCAGAATAAAGAGATAAATTATTTTATTGGCTCGGGGCAAAGAAACGTTAATGCACTTCCCTACTATTTGATAGAATGGCATTATGGGGTAACTGTTTCGGTTATCCTTCCACAAGATTCTCAGTGGAGTACTGGCCCATTCCCCTTGACAGACCTGGTTTAACATGACCATGTTTTAGGCCTTTTTGCATGCATATACATTCAGTGCTGCACACTTTGGGCTGGCATTTAATGGGGGTTTTGAAGGGATGACCTTAATAATTAAATAAGCTGTATTATTCTTAAGCTTACAGTCCCCAGAACACCCCTATTCCAAACATGAAGTATGGGGGGTGGCAAGTTTCTGTTATTCAGTACAGTTGGACACATCCTATATAAATTGTTGAGTCCTTCCAGGTCGACACTAAAGGGATATGCATCCAGCCGGAAATGGGTTATATGGGTTGCCTAGTAACAATTTCAAACAACCTACTGTTATACACCTATAAACAATCTAAAAATATTTGTAAAACTGTGAAAATTAAGATGTAACCCCCCCCCTTTTTTTTTGTTTTTATTCGGATTTGCAACTGTAACAATACCTTTGAGATTCTGTGAGAAAGTACCATAAACATATCCATCTAGTGATTTGTGTCCCTTTCTGTATAGTTATATATTATGCAGCTTCTGTTGCTCTCTGTTCCCCCTCACAGGAGTCTCGCTGGGTGCACATCCAGAACACAGCGGCCAAGAAGACCCTCCTGCTGGGCACCATAAAGATGGCCACTCTCAACCTCTTCATGTCCATGTGTGGCAAAGACAAAGAGCACAAGGGGGTTTCTCCAGAGGACACACTGCAGCAGCTCACTAAGGTAGGACTCTAGATAGGACTCTAGACACTAGTGTACCACTGCAGTAGCTCACTAAGGTAGGACTCTAGATAGGACACTAGACCACCACTGCAGCAGCTCACTAAGGCTGGCAACAGACCTACCGATCATTAACCCCGATTTTGATACGATTGAACATCAGGGCCAGTCATGGGTAGTCACGGGTAATCATGAGTAGTCGCAAGTTTCAGTCGTGACTAAAATCATTATGTGTTTGGGTGATATATTTTAACGATGCGATTCTTCCCATTGTTGACGCAATTACGACTGGGTCGGACTGAATCAAACATGTTTGATATGATCTTAACCGGTCCGTTCTGAGGTCGCTATGATACCAATTATGACATTAAAATGCCGACAACTCGATTGTTAGGTTTGTGCTCTGAACGGCTCTCAATGGTCCCAGATCGAGTCTGTAGGTTTGGCTCACTAATCGAGCTGCTCACTAAAGACTGAGAAAGTCGGAAGGTCTGTTCCCAGCTTAAGGTAGGACACTAGATAGGACACTAGACCACCACTGCAGCAGCTCACTAAGGTAGGACACTAGATGACACTAGAATACCACTGCAGCAGCTCACTAAGGTAGGACTCTAGGTAGGACACTAGACCACCACTGCAGCAGCTCACTAAGGTAGGACTCTAGTGTTCCACTGCAGCAGCAGCTCACTAAGGTAGGACTCTAGGACACTAGAATACCACTGCAGCAGCTCACTAAGGTAGGGACTCTAGATAGGACACTAGAATACCACTGCAGCAGCTCACTAAGGTAGGACTCTAGATAGGACGCTAGAATACCTCTGCAGCAGCTCACTAAGGTAGGATACTAGAATACCATGTAAAAGTAGATGTTGAAGGAGTTTAGAGGGACCAGGACTAATGGGTTGTAGATCTTCAGCCTGAGTGTCTAATGGCCAATTCAGACAGAAGATCTGCGACGAGATGAAAGGGTTTTAGAGAGTAGTTGTGGTGGTGTGAATCAATTGTCGCAGGTTGTTGCAAGCCGTCGCAAAAGATTTAACATGTCAAACAAGAGTTTCAGAGTTTTAGAACATCTAGGTTTTTAGAACGTCGCAGATCTTTGGTCTGTAGGCACCTTAAGGCATGTAAAGAGCGATCAGGGTCCTCCTTTGAAAATATTTAAGGATTGAATAAGATTGCCCCTGTGAGCCAGCCTGAGATCTCTCTCCCTCTTTCTCAGATCCAGGGTGTCCTGCAGAACCTGATTGGCATCATGGAGGAGGCCAACAAGATGGAGCACAAGTAGCCGTGCTAAGGAGGAAGGGCCTGGGGTAGCCCAAACCACTGCAACCTGAACCATTATCTCCCCTACCCTCAACCTTCCCAAACCAATAGACCCTGAACCTGAGTATCTCCCCTACCTCCAAACCCCCAAACCAATACACCCGAACCCAATATCACCTCCCCCACACCAGCACAAACTGAACCCTATATCACCCATACCCTCAACCCGCCAAAACAGCACACCCTGAACCTGAATATCTCATCTACCTCCAACCTAGACACCCTAAACCCAAGATCACACCCCCAAAACCAACACAGCCTGAACTTAATACCACCCCCCACACCTCCAAACCAGCACAGCCTGAACCCAATATCACCCCTAACCTCAACCCCCCCCCAAACCAGCACACCCTGAACTTAAAGGGGCCCCATCACCCCTACCCCCCAAAACAACACACTCTCAACCCAACACCCCCCTCCCCTCCCCAATCTTTATAAAGCTTAATTTCAGAAGTCACTTGTCTACACAATAATTTATTAAACACAACATTGAACCCAGTAGTGAGAAGTTATTGGAAGCAAGACGAACGGCAAGGCAGGTAGAGTCATGTGTGTTTTATTGACCAAATGAGACTGCAGTGTTCTACAGCTGGGTTGGACAGGAGGATTAGGCTTAGACAGACAGGGTCAAATCAGGGTCAAAGGTTAACCAAGGAATGTAGTTCTGAGGCCCTGTGTGAACACTTGAAGACTTCTGGTCTGGGTGACCATGGGTACCATGATTGGATGGGGGTGAATACTTGGGACTCATTAGTTGACCACTGAAGTTCTTTGGGTAACAAGATACGGAAAGAAAGAGGCTGGGTAACAGTTAGACAAATGGTTTCCTAGGATACTTTATAGGACGCACACGGAAACGCAAAAGGGAGGGGAAAAAAATATCTGTTTCTAACTAGAGCATATCATCATTTCCATACATCTATACGCAAGGACCACAAATCACTTTGGGAGATCGTTTCCAAATTGGCCGACACTTCTTTTTTTTTCTTCTTATTCTTCTTCTTCTTTTTCTCCAAACATGAATTAATCAAGGTGGGGCAAGAGTTTTGCACATTTTTGACATTGGTAAACATTCCAAACAAAGCAACCAACTAAACAACCACACATCTGTCTAAGCAGGCTCCAAAGACTAACATCCGCTATTGCTCTTGCGTCTACCGCTGCACCTGCACTTCACAGGGTTCCGGTAATTACACCACAAAGTCTTAGTCCTTTCCGGCTCCTCATCCCAAACATCCGTCCGTTTACATCCCGACGAGTCTCATCTCATCACAAGCTCGGCGAAGGACGGACGGACAGACAGATAAACAAACAAAACAAAACAAACAAACAAAAACACTCACAAGCATCCGGAGCAGGGAGAAGAGTATGTAAGAGAGGAGAATGAAATGAGAGTTCTAGAAGGTAAATAAAGAGAGGGCAGATAGAAACACAAACAAACAAACAAACAAACAAACAAACAAACAGGGAGGCCAGGACAGACTCTAGTGAGCGGGACTAGTGAGGGAGACCACGGCTACAGCACAGGAGAGGAGAGAGAGGGGGTTTAGTGTGACCTGTTACACTGGGACAAGAAACCGTAAAGGCGTCCGCACACCGGCTCCAACACAGTGCAGCTGAGCACTCTGCTCCCAACATTCTATTCCATTGTTTTCAATGCAACCCCACTCACCAGCGACCGAACTCTTCTGACGTCGATTGTGAAGTCTATTTTGTCAGAGTCGATCAGAGCATGTTGAGTCCATAGGATACTATACTATGCTATGCTAGTTGCTAATAGTGTGCCGCCGGTGTGGAAATTCAAAAGTGTTCCGCACTGCTGTCGAAACCGATGTGCGGAGACCTTAAGCCATCTTGGCTTGTCTCACCTCTCTGGTTCCCTACCACAACACAGGGATAGTGTTTCTCTATTGCACTAAAAATAAAACCGTTTCAGTAAAACAGTGCACTTGTCAGCATTTAAACCAGGATGTTTCTATCACAATACCTTGGATTTTAAAAGCAAAAGGAAAATAAAACGAAAAAAAAAAAAAAAACATTCAGTGAAAATACAAATTGATAATGGCAAAATATAATAGTTCTAAATACCAACGTCTTAAAAAGTTTCTTTTTTTTTTTCTTCTCTAAAACTGTTAAATAGTATGTGTAAAACCAGTTAAAGCCGAGCCAGGTCAGGTCAGGTCTGTTGTTTGTTTTAAAAAAGAAACGCAGCAGTTTCCTTGGAATCCTTACAGGTGAGCTCATGAGGCGACTACGAGAGAGGCGGCTACGAGAGGGGTGGACTGTGGGTAGGGGGTAAGGGTCGGGTGTGTGAGTGTGTGTGTGAGGGAGAGGGGTGTGGTCATGGGGTCTTATGTGCCTCCCTCCCTCCTCCCTACCCCTCCCCCTTCCCCACCCCCTCCAGCCTGAAGGCTCATAGGTAAGGATACTGAGTCAGTCTGCGTGGGCTCAGTTGATAGCCCACATACGTGGCGTCACGGCTTCCCCCGCTGCTCACATAGGGGTGCCCAGGGAAGCTCTGCGGGAACTGGGCCTGCAGCCCATGCACCACCCCAACCCCAACCCCCACCCCCGCCACATGGTCCTTGACGAGGCCGGGGGGGTAGTGAGCGGAGGCTGCGCTAACGGGGGCTCGGGAGGGTGATGCGGAGGCCGCGGCGGCGGCACTGCTGTGCACGAGGAGCTGCTCCATGGCGTGGGATGCGGATGCCAGAGCGGCGGACGCCGGGTAGGTGTAGAGACTTGGGGCCGCGCTGCTGAAGGGAACCACGGCCTCGGGGAGCCGGTAGTGAGGGTGTGTGTGGGTCGAGGAAGAGGAGGAGGAGGAAGGGCCGCCCGCCGGAGGGTAGGTGTGCTGCCGACGCAGAGATGAGCCCATGCCGCTGCCCCCACCACTGCCTCGATCCTGAGATGAGGAGGAGGAAGAGGAAGAGGACGACACCAGAGTGGGCTAAAGAGAGGAAGAACAGAGACAGGGGGAAATAGGATTAATACATCAGAAGTCATAAAGAGAGAGTGTGTGTGTGCTAAGCGCTTGCAGGTGGTGCTCTACACTCTCCCCCGAGATGCATGCCGACCGTGTGTGTGTGTGTGTGTGTGTGTGAGTGACAGAGAGAGAGTGTGTGTGTGTGTGTGTGTGTATAGTGTACCTGGCTAATGTTAAGAGGCTGTGATCTGCTAGGAGCCTGAAGGTGGCGCTCTACACTCTCCCCTGAGCTGCATGGCTGCCTGGAGAGTGTGTGTGTGTGTGCCTGGCTGAGGTTAAGAGGCTGTGATCTGCTGGGTGCCTGGAGTGTGTGTGTGTGTGTGTGTGTGTGTGTGTGTGTGTGTGTGTGTGTGTGTGTGTGTGTGTGTGTGCCTGGCTGAGGTTAAGAGGCTGTGATCTGCTGGGTGCCTGGAGTGTGTGTGTGTGTGTGTGTAAGTGTGTGTGTATGGTGTACCTGGCTGAGGTTAAGAGGCTGTGATCTGCTAGGAGCCTGCAGGTGGCGCTCTACGCTCTCCCCCGAGCTGCATGGCTGTCTAGTAGCGGCTCTCTTGGGCTTCAAGTAACCGCTCTGACCGTGACCTGTAGGGGGCGACAAACACAGGGATTTGTTAAAAAGCGAGACCACACACACACACTTACTTTTGGGGGGCCTAATCAGTACGACAATGCAAAATGGCCTATATGTGGACACACAATAGCACAAACTAAACTGAGCACTTGCACACACACACACACACACACAGGATGTAGCTTTAAAGCACTTGGACGGACACACACACACACACACACAAAAACTTAACCATACGTTCTTACTGACCGGTCACTGATGCACCTTTAGGGGCGGAGCCTTCTCCCTGCTGCGTCTTGACGGACGGCGCCACCACAGCCAGCGATTTGGACCCGCGGGTGGATGTGCCGCCACGCAGCAGGGCGTGCCGGGGTCGCGGGGTCAGGGGGCTGGCCGTGGACGAGTCTGAGTCGTGCACAGTCACACAGCTGATCACATTAGCGCGCTGGTTGGGCCCACAGCTGAGGAAGAGCAATAGGGCGGAGTTACACTCAAAGACACGTGCACAAAAGTGAACACTAGAAGGTATATGTTTGCAGTATGTTCTCACAGAATCTTGCGGGTACTGTTACCGTCACAAAACCAAATAAAAACAAAAGTGCGGGGGGGGTAGGGTTTATAGGTATATAGTAGCAGGTAGTTTGGCATTGTTACTAGGCAACCCCTACGTCGTCATTTCTGGCCGTTCGCATTTACCCTTTAGTGTTGACCGTCCAGCAAAGAGACCACTGGATTCTAGCACTGTCAAAGCCACAGGAAGTGACCTCACCTTGCTGGGTGGAACTTCCTGTCATCCTCGTCCTCAGTGTCGCTGTGGATGGTGATGACACTGACAGCAGGGCTGGGCGTGTCCGAGATTACGATTGGCTGAGAGAGCGTGTTGTTGTATGCTGGAGAGCCAATCAGAGGCCCGCTGCAGGTTTGGGAATAAACGGCAGAAATGAATGAATAACATAAACAAAGTGAATAAATGAATGAACAAATAAATAAATAGATAATACATACTACTATAATAAATACAATCAGTCAAACGACGCAATCAGTTAAACTCAAAAATGTTACCATTGTCCATCTAAATTTTAAATAACAAATCCTACAAAAATAAAAAGAAATGGTACCTTTATAACTTTTTAAAAATTTGTGTTTTGACATAAACTTCGATATTAAACACACTACTGCTCTCATTCCACTCTGGAAGTGCTGTGGCGTTTTCAAGAGGACATAACGTTACAAAAAGTTTAATACGTCACCCATAGGGATGAATGGGAACTATTACATTACATTACAAAACATTATACAACAATTAGGTCCGGTCGAACTATTTCTGAATTTCTGATAGGACGAGATGCATTCCAAGCATCACTACGAGTGATGATACCTGGCAGCAGCACACTGGAGACTCTTTACATTTATTAATCAGTGCACAAAGACTGCTGAATTCACCCCTGATGATCTGTGAGGAGGGGAGTGGCTTACCCGTTCCTGCTCTCCTGGCGACGCCCCCTGTTTCTCTTGGTCCCGCCCCTCTCCTGCTGGGACCGGCCCCCATGCCCTGTCCCTTTGCCTAGGGACTGTGTGGGGTCAAGGGTCAAATGGGCCCCAAGGATGTGAGGGTTCTGCTGCAACACTCCACCATGCTGACCACTGTGGGAGCCCCTGTGGACGGAAACACATACACACACACACACACACACACCTTGTGTGAGATAACTAAACTGTAATGCACACACCCATGATAGGACACATATCCACATATCCTTGAATTGATGACTGGATTAATTACTGAATCATTGCTTGTGTGAGAACTGTGTGTGTGTGTGTGTGTGTGTGTGTTATCCCCTCACCTCCATCCAGGTGTGTGCTGAGCAGAGGCGTCGGTGACCAGTGTGTCCAGCGGAGACTCTACGGCCTGGTGTCCCCCGCTGTGGATGGCCACGCCCGGAACCTGCTGCCACGTGGAGGGGATCAGGATCTGCTGCGTGCCCGACGGCCAGGCCTGCTGCAGACACACACACACACACACACACACACACACACACACACACAGGAGAAGACAAGACAGGGGAGTTAGACAGCACAGGTTGAGTCCACCTCAGTAGAGATGAGTAGAGTAGAGCACAAGAGTTCCAGTAGCAGTGTGGAACTAAACCCCTTAAAGGCCCCCTGCCCCACCCGCACTGCCCAGGGTCTATGGGGGATGTCCAAGTAGGTGATTTAAAGGGGAACTACAGCACCTCTGAACCTGTAAACTACTGTTTAGTGACAGGACTTTGAATGATCACTGTTTTGAGTCCTGCCAGTGATCAATTACGGCTGAATCTCAATGTCTACACTAAGCCCAGAACCCTCAAAGATTTACAGCAACTAGAATGAGTCTGTCTTGTGATTGGCCATTGGTTCATGCCAGTTAAGTCTTTGAGGGTTGAGGGGATTCGGTCACTCAGTCCTCTAACAGTAGATAGTACAGTGGAGGCCTTGTCAGAGCTCCCCTTGAAGAAGCCACCCCAGCTGATTTTAGGGGCAAAGGCGCTCATCCAAGAGCAGTTCACCCCGCACCAATTCAAACAGAGATTTCCTCTGAGATCTTTTCTCCAGGGTTAAGGCAGAACCCAAACCACCTACTTGGATACCCAGCCCCACGCCTCTTAACCCCTAACCCCATTCCCACATTCAGCCGTTACGGGAGTGAAGCCACTGCGCCATGCACTGGAATGCTGGAGCGGAATGCTGGGTTGGAATGCTAGGTTTGAGCGGCCAACATGCTCAACAATGCCACACACACACTAATACACACGCAGCCAACAACACCATCATCACCATCATCATCGTTATCATCATCAACACTCGACATAATCGCAATCATCATCATCATCATCATCATCATCATCACCACCACCACAGTCATAGTCAGTCACTAAAGGTCAAAGTTCGAAACAATTCAAAAACGCAACGCAAACAAGCCGTTAGCATTCCTGCCCCTCCTCCTGCCGACAGAGAACCTGGAAGAACCTGGAGAGTGTGTGTGTGTGTGTGTGTGTGTGTGTGTGTGTTACTGAAACTGAGGCCAAGCCAAGCAGAGCATGCACCACTACCACTCCAGTAACACACACATGGGGGAGTGGGGGGCGGGACAGGGGGGGAGAACAGGCATCCAACTGTTGAGCTGCCCTGTGAGGAAAGAACCAATCACTGAGGAGCTAAGAAAGAGGGGGCGTGGTTTAGATGAACAACCAATCACTGAGGAACTGAGAAAGAGGGGTGTGGTTTGGATAAACAACCAATAACCGAGGAGCTGAGAAATAGGGGGGCGTGGTTTAGATGAACAACCAATCACTGAGGAGCTGAGAAAGAGGAGTGTGGTTTAGAGGGGGAACCAATCACTGTGGAGCTGTGGAAGAGGGGCATGGTTTAGAGGGAGAACCAATCACTGAGGAGCTGTGGAAGAGGGCGTGGTTTAGAGGGGGAACCAATCACTGAGGAGCTGTGGAAGAGGGGTGTGGTTTAGAGGGAGAACCAATCACTGAGGAGTTGAGGAAGAGGGGTGGTTCCCTGTTGAAACCAAGAGGAAGAGTGAAGCCTCAAGAGGAGGAACCTGTGAACAGACTGATAGTATTATGGGATGCATGGTTAGACAGGGGGGGAGGGGAGCCACAGAGAAGGACACTGAAGAGAGACGTGTGTGTGTTGACAGTGTGAAAGGGCTGCAATTTACTTGCTGCAAGAAACATGTGCATCATGGCTACTGCGCGTATTTCCTATTAGAAGGTCACGCATGTTGTCGCCAGTACAACGCATCCACAAGACGCAAAGCTGACTAGATTTTTTCGTGATTGTGCGAAGGTGCAATACTGACTGATATTGATTAATGGAGAACACAGCACATTGCAGGAGGCGGCCTCCATTACTGTGCGGCTTGACTACATAGCGGTGCGGCAGATCGCAGCTTATGCTTGGTCTAACAGCAAGTAAATTACAGCCCTTAGCACTTGTGTGCCTGTGTGTGCGTTTGTGTGAGTCTGGGCTGCAGCCAAACCACATCTCCTCCCCTGTGAGCTGCAGAAAGGAGGGGAGGGGAGGGGGGAGGGGTCATGAGGGGGGCGGAGTCATGGAGGGAGAGAAGCTGCAAGCCAAGCACAGGGGCCAGTCAGCACATGCCATGTCCCATCATGCCTGCAAACCTGCACGGGGGGGATGAGGGGAGAGAAAAAGGAGAGAGAGGGGGTAGAAAGAGAGAGAGAGAGAGAGAGAGAGAGAGAGAGAGAGAGAGAGAGAGAGAGAGAGAGAGAGAGAGAGAGAGAGAGAGAGAAATAGAGGTGGAGAGTGAGAGCGAGATTAAGAGAAATAGAGGTGGGGGGAGAGAGAAAGAGAGAGAAATAGGGGTAGAGAGAGAGAAAGAGAGAGAAATAGGGGTAGAGAGAGAGAAAGAGAGAAATAGGGGTAGAGAGAGAGAGAAAGAGGGGGGAAAAAGGAGACAGACAGGAAAGACATCCCAAAGAGAGACACCAGACTGCAGAAGGGCAAAAAACTAAGGAAGAAAAAGAAGAGGAGAGAGGAATGAAAGATTACAGAAAGGGAGGGAAAGGAGGAGGAAAGAGAGCGCGAGAGAGAGAGAGAGAGAGAGAGAGAGAGAGAGAGAGAGAGAGAGAGAGAGAGAGAGAGAGAGAGAGAGAGAGAGAAAGAACGAGTGTAAAAATGAGACAGACAGGAATGACATCGCAAAGAGAGACACCAGACTGCAGAAGGGCAACAAAACTGAGGGAGAAAGACAAGAGAGAGAAATGAAAAAGATCACAGAGAGGGAGGGAAAGGAGGAGAGAAAGAGAGACAGATAGAAAGAGAAAGAAAGAAAGAAATTAAGAGAGAGGGAGAGTTAAAAAGGGAGAAAGAAAGAGAAAAATAGAGAGAGAGAGGGGGGAAGGAGTTGGAGGTTTATCTGTTAGGAGGGCGTTTGTTTGCTTGTTTGTTTGGGATGCTATAGGCGCTGGGGCGAGCGGCTCCGTTGTTTACCAGCACGGTGGCTCCAGTCTGCTCCAGAAGAGTGGGCCTGCCCCCCCCACAGCCCAGTGCCAGAGGCAGGGGGTACTGGGGAGCCACCCCTGCCGAGTGGGGGTGCAGGGTGGCCACCATCAGAGGCGTACAGGAGCCCTGGGGGAGGAAGGGGGGGGGGATGGGGTGGGGGGGGGTCACCAAGGGGGAAAGGTCAAAAGGTCATATGGGGGTCATATAGGGGTCACAGTAGGTGAGGTGTCTGTTTCCCAAAAGCATAGTTGCTAACCACTGAGCAACTTAGTTGCAATGCAGTTTCCCATAGGCAACTAACTAACATAGCTGCTAAATTACTTAGCTACTATGGTTTTGGGAAACAGGCCCCTAACAAACAAATGAATTAAACACACATACACACACTAATGTGTGGGTGCATGACACAGACACTCAGAAACACACAGACAAACACACACTTAAGCGTTGGTCTCACCAGGGCCACACAGGATCACAAGCTGCAGATGTGATTGAGGCAAAAGCTGCTGGAAGTTTGCCTTGAATGACAGACAGGCCATCCACTGGTAGCCATGACTACAGTCAGCAGCCACCCAGACGCTTTTCAACAACAGCCCACAGGACAAACACACACACTCGGAGAGGCTTACCTGTGTGAGCATGCCTGGTTGAATCTGTAGGGGTTGAGAGGACTGTCCCTGCTGGACCAGGGGCACAGAGTTGTCCATCCGCACCGGGTAACTGGAGCCCTTGGAGGAAGACTGAAGCCCTGTGGGACCCCAGAGGACATCACTGTGTTAGCAACAGCACTATTAGCAAAAACAATAGTACTAGCAACAGCATTAGCTACAGAATTAGCAACCCATTAGCAACAACATCAGTACTAGCAACATCATTAGCAACAACATTAGTACTAGCAACAGTTTTAGCCACAGAATTAGCAACAGCACTAGCAACAACATTAGTACTAGCAAAAGTTTTAGCCACAGAATTACCAACAGCACTGGCAACAACACCAGTTGTAACAACAGCTTTAGCCACAGAATTAGCTACCAATTAGCTACAACATTAGTACTAGCAGAAGCTTTAGCCAGAGAATTAGCAAAAGCATTAGCAACAACATCAGTACTAACAACAGCATTTGCCACATGTAGAGGAGCCAAGCCATATGGAGACACTTCTCTCCTGAAATACTTTGGGTAGGGCTGTGTGTGTGTGTGTGTCACCTTGGATGGTGGTGGGTGGGCAGACGATGAGTGTCTGCTGGAAGGGCTCTGGCTGAGGGCAGAGCTGTGTGGGTCGGGCCTGCATGGGCAGACTGGGCTGGGCCAGACCGGGGATGTTGATGGTGGCCTGCTGGTACAGAGCTGGCTGGTAGTTCAGCAGCGGAACAGCTCCCCCTGCTGACGGTACCTGGGGATCGCAACATCAACTCAAGATTAATCCCACGCTCGCTCCCTCTCTCTCTCACACACACAGTCACGCTCTCCCTCCCTCCCTCCCTCCCTCCCTCCCTCCACTCACACACACACACACACACACACCCACACCTGCAAAGACAGACTTGCCCATGCCACACCTCCAACCTCCTTTGGATCTTGGAGATTAACCGATAAGAAAGTTATAGACGGAAATCTCAGCTCAGCTCAGGAGACTGGTCCCCACTCAGTATCATTTGGCATCTCAGGCTTACAGAGGATTTGCCCATTATTTTTAGCCTTTTCCTAATCCAGGACAATCAATCACTGAGACTAATAACGCCCACTGTGTTCCACATACCCCCCCCCGACCTTCCCAATGAGCACTGTACGTGTGTGTGTGTGTGTGTGTGTGTGTGTGTGTGTGTGTGTGTGTGTGTGTGTGTGTGTGTGTCTCCCCATCCCCAGTCCCCTCTCCTGTAGTTGTGCTGTGTGTGTGTGTGTGTGTGTGTGTGTGTGTGAGTGTGAGTGTGATTGTGTACTGTACCTGGTTGTGCTCTGTGTGTGTGAGTCTACTGTACCTGGTTGTGTGTGTGTACACACACCGTACCTGTCTGTGCTGTGTGTGTGCACACTATACCTGGTTGTGCTGGTTGAGTTGGCTACTGAAGGTGACAGTCAGGTTGCCGGCGGTTCCTGGGACGGTGTTAGCAGCAAACAGGGTCTTTCCTCCGTCATACGAGCTACTCCTGCGCTTGCAGATCTCCATGTTCTGGAAGCACGACTTGACACTGGACACAGACACACACACAGAGACACACACACACACACACACACACACACGTTAGCAACTGCAGATATACTTACACCAGACTACAGTCAACACAATCATGCTGCACACAAATCTAACTGGCAAATGTAGCCAATATGATACAACTCTACTACTGAAATAACAAGGTAAGGTAATTGGTGACATCAATCAACACACACAAACTGGCCCTCATTTAAGAATTGACCATAAGACATAAAACTGTGTGTACTTTATAACCATGCAATATTCTGCATTTATCAACCTGAACTTGTGCTAGAATGAGCTGCATTTACGCTCAGATCCAGGTCAAGTCAGGGCTTGTGGTACACACTCAGCCACACAAGTTAGGGTACTGCAGCAGCAGCAGCAGCACACAATTCCTATCAGAACATTGTGAAGTTATAAATTTACCTCATGAGTGAAATATAGCTTATGTTGGACAAAACTACTCCTGCGCATTTGCTGCAATTCCTAAATATGAGGGCCAATGTCCTGTGTCCACCCCTTGCTGGTTGTGTGCGAGTGTTTGTGTGCGAGTGTGTGTGTGTGTGTTCATATTCCAGGGAAATCCGAGAGTGCTCTTACTGGGAGCTGTGCAGGAAGTGGAGGGGTGGCTCATCGTGACAAAAGAGGTGTGGGGATGTGTGTGTGTTTTCTTACTGGGAGCTGTGTGGGAAGTCGAGGAGGTGGCTCATCGTGACGAAAGGGTGTGCGAGGGTCTTTGAGGGCGTGATCCTCTTGTCAGCGTCCAGACGCAGCATCCTCTTCAGGAGGTCGATGAACTCACGGCGGTCGGCCTTCTCCGCTAGCATGTCCGTTCCCTCCAGGTGTGTGGACAGATTCACCTGGTTTGGAGGGCAGGACCACAGCAGATGTTAATCAGCTCACACACACACAGAACACTTTTATATATTAAAGAGATGTGGATCACTACTGCTAGCTGTCTACACACACACACACACAAACCACATTTATATAATAATTTGTCAAGAGATGTTCATCACTACTGCTAGCGTTAGCACTCAGCTGTTCACACAAACACACACACACACACACACACACACACACACACACACACACACAGTTGTATAACCTCCAGGCGCTCAAATTCAATCCTATTCCAACAGAATGATACCATATGACCCTGCCAGTGCAGGCAGAAATAGCACAGAATTAGTTCAGCAATGAGCCCAACTATCAGTCTATGAGTCTGGCTTTGCTGCTCGTCTCAGCTACAGTAGTGGGGGTTTTCCAGCAGCAGTCCCTTCTTTGGAACACACACACACGCAAACACATACAAGCACACACACATTCTAAGGACTGGCTATGAGTGACACACACACACACACTCTCTCAGGCCTGGCTATGAGTTTTGTGTAGTGGGAAGAGTAAAAAGAATCGACTCAACTTTAACTTTTACCTGCATCATGTCATCGAGGCAGTTAAAGATGTATTTGCGGGCCTCTTTGGACTTGATGCCCATCTCTGCTTCGTGCTCCAGTGGAGTCTGTATACACACACACACACACACAAGAGAGGGAGACTAGGATTAGTGCAAAGTCATTCACAAACTCAATAACTTCCATCACATCCAACGTCCAGAGCAAAGCTCACCTGAGGGGATACAGGAAGGTGTGGAAAATGTTGTCTCAGTGTGTCAATCAATGTCATAGGGTAGTGCTCTAACGGTCATGTGTGACTGCATGTTTGTGTGCTTCTGTTTTTGTTGCTGTTTGTTTGTTTTCTGTAAGTGCTTAGTGAAAAAAGAATCTCAAAGGAATAGTTTATCTCTTTATGAAAATTGGTTGGTCACCCCCTTACCTTGAGTTACATACAGTATGTGGGTAAGACCATTTAGGTCCCAGTGCATGCGTTGACCTAATCTGGCAACCCCAATTTGATCTTGATCTTAGCATAGGTGCTGGAAAGTAAAGTTGCCAAAGAGCTGCTATCTGGCAACATTACATTCCAGTGCCTATGGTAAGCTAAAGCTAAAAAATGGGGAAAATTGGGGATATCATACTAGGAAAACGCAAGCATTGAGACCAAAATGCTTTTACCCACATGTGAAACTCCAGGTAAGTGGGTGAATAAACAATTTTCATAAAGAGGTGAAGTATTCCTTTAACAACGAAAGTTGTTAGTGTTATGCTCCGTGACGACGGATATGAGGTCTCTGACCTTTAACCTCCAGAGCGGGTAGCTGGAGTCCGGGCCTCTGTTGAAGAAGCGGCTGGTCTTGGTGCCGGCGCTCAGGAGATACTCCGCTGGCAGACCCTGAGTCTGGGAGATGTACCGGATCTGGAAACGAACAAACACAAACGCAAACACATTATAGTCTTATCCCACATGAAGTTCCCTATTAGATTCTAAACTAAAAGATGTACCGGATCGATGTACCGAAACAACAAACACAAAAAGATTAGCCTTCTTACCTATTTTAACCCACATGAAGCTCACAACTGACCCTTCGCTAAGCCCCGCCCCCCTTAGTTACTGTTGTTAGGCCTGTCAAATATTCTAAAAACAAACACATTACAATCTTATCCCACATGAGGCTCACAATTAGAAGCTAAACTAAAATGTAAACAAGACCATAAGATACTATCCAAACACACACAAAATAAGGTCTAATATAATATTACTATACAAAATAATTCATTTATCAGGTATCTACTGTAAATAATCTAATCCCACATGAAGTTCCCAATAACCTAAATCTAACTGCCAAAAAAAACAACACAATATAATGCAAAATTCAAACAGACACAAAACTCTAACACAATATTATTATATGTGATGAGGTACCTGTATAGGTAAAACTCTAAATAGGAAACAGAAATGCACTGTACTGGTATACCAAATGTAAATGTATAGCAGACGTGATCAGTGCAGATGCACATTAAAACGCTGAAGCTCGGAGGCAGAGGACTGTGGGTAATGAGCAAAAGGGTTGAGGGGTTAGCAGGAGTTGGAACTCACCTGGTCGTACTCTGAGGCACCTGGGTAGAGTGGCCACCCCAGGAAGAGCTCGGCAATGACGCAGCCCAGGGACCACATGTCGATGGCCTCGCAGAACGGCAGGCCCAGGATGATCTCTGGAGCCCTGGAGGGAAGAGAGGACGGGAGAACCGGTCAGGAGGTTAAGAGTGGATGGGAAAACAACTCAGAAAGGGTGGATGGGTGTTTAGGACTCCATTCTGCTCGTCTTGTTGTGGGCTACACAAACACACCCCCTCTACTGCAGGTGTACCTGCAGACTCACCTGTAGTCACGCAACTGCAGGTAAGTGGAGCAGACGGCCTTGGAGACAACTAACAGAAACTTTTTTCACTACCCTGGACATTCATGGACCAAAATGTCACATGCCAAGGTGCAAGAGTCATATCCAGTGTGTTAACCCATGCTTTATAAACTTTTGTCCAGTTTTGAATATGTAGACTCCATTGTGGTCCTGTTGCTGTGGAGTAAACTCACCTGTAGTAGCGCGACTGCAGGTAAGTGGAGCAGACGGCCTTGGAGACGTGACTGGCGGAGCCGAAGTCGATGACCTTGACGCGGTAGGGCTGGCGGATGGGGTCCACCAGCATGATGTTCTCGGGCTTGAGGTCGGCGTGGATGAGGCCCAGGCTCTTGAGCTTCATCAGCGCTGTGGCGACCTGCTGGAGTACGGGCCGGATGTGGCGCAGCGGCAGCGGACTGAACTTGCTATGCTTGAGGAAGTCGTACAGGTTCTGCTCCAGCATCTCAAACACCAGGCAAGTGTGGCCCTTGTGCTGGAAGCACTCGTACGAGCGCACAAAGTTAAACTCGTCCGCGTTCTCCGCACTCAGACACTTCAGGATGCTCACCTAAACACACACACACACACACACACACACACACACACACACACACACACACACAAAGAGAGCGAGAGAAACAAAAACGACATTCAGCAACAATGACTACAATTCCTCAGCCACTTATTTTGAATCTGGAGAGTAGAGAGACATCCATTCTTGCCCTTCTGAGTTAGAAGTTCATTGGACTCATCAGTCATGTAAGTGCTGAATGTCATCTAATGAATAATTATTGCTCTAACCTTTGCTCTTCTGCCGCCTCATATCGAAAGCATGACATGACATAAACCCTGCACGTGTCTAACCTGCCATGTCTCACATGCTGTAGATGACTCATCAAGCAGAATAAGTTCCTATTGCCAGCGACAGAGAGTATACAGACAGCAAGTCTACGGACGTGCTGAGTAATTCCAGAGTAAAATAGGAGTCTTCCTGTGGCACGGCGAATAGGCCTACATCTCGAAACCCTCCACACACACACATAATGAAAACCTGAGTCATGAGAGGTGAGCAAGGAGGGGACGTGAGAGTGAGTGGGGGGGGGCATGCATAGGAAGGGTGGTTTTTAAGGGGTGTGAGAGTCGGGGTGTGTGTGAGAGAGAGAGAGAGAGGGGGGGGGGCACTCACCTCTATTCGTCCTTACTGTGCATAGGAAGGGTGGTTTTTGAGGGGTATGCGAGTTAGGGTGTGTGTGTGTGTGTGTGTAAACTACATGAGAGAGACAGTGAGTGGGGGGCACTCACCTCTATCTGTCCTTGTCGTGCATAGGAGGGGTGGTTCTTGAGGATCTTGATGGCCACGATCTCATTAGTCCCGCGTTTCCAGCACTTGGCGACCTGTCCGAAGGTGCCTCGGCCGAGGAACTCAAGCACCTCATAACTGCTGGAGACGGAACAGAGGATCTCGTGCTGCACCAGCTGGTAGTCGCCCTCGCCATTGGAGCTGCTGCTCTTGGTGGTGGGGGCGGAGTTAGCGATGGACTGGCCCGTGTTTCCGCCGCCTCCAGCCGCACGGGCCGAGAACGCCGGCGCAGAGAGCTCCTCGAGAATCTGGACACTACCGCTGCCGCTCCCACCGCCGCCGCTCGACGAGTCCACCTCCTCGTTCTTCCGCTTCACACCGTACCGCTGGCCCCGGCTGCTGCCGTGGGAGTCGCCATGGTGACTGCTGCCCCCACCACCACTGTTGTTGTTGTTGTTGCCGTTGTGGGAGGCACGAGGGAGGCTGCCGGTGCTGTCGGCCGCCCGCACCACCACCTGCCCACGGGACGCCCCAGCGGGAGGGAAGACCAGGCCCGAGGAGGCGAAGGGGAGGGCAGCTGACGGCGTGAACCCGTAGGCCTGACCCACGGAGCCGTAGGGCTCGGCCGACACTTCCCATGCACAACTCTCCACCTTCATCTTCTTGACCCGGCAGAAAGCGCTGGACGATACAGAGGGAGGGGAGAACACTTGCAGCTGGGCAGCCATGCCTGGACCTGCAGAGGACGACAGAACCGGAACGACAGAATGAGTGCTTGGAATGCAAGACCAGTTTAGTGCAGTGGTGCGCCTAAACAACCGCTACGCAATCATCAATGCGCCACTTAAGAATGCATGTCGATATTATATCTTTATATGCCCGTCACTGCTTTACTTGTTACACATCAAGTTTAGAGGTGATTCTAGGGACGGGGTCATAATAAACGAACACTGGCCACTACATATTCGAAACACCTTCTTCATTAAAAGCACCTATATTTCTCACCCTGGACACGACCCGTTAAATTATAGGTCCAATAATATATGTATAGGGTCAATATAAAGCAGGAATGAGCTGAACGAATCTACTAGAAGACGCAGTTCGTAATACAGCGCATTGGACTTGCGCCGTCTTTCCACTCTGCGCCTAGACTAGAGCCTTCGTGCGTATGCTACCGGTGTATCATTGCGCATGGAGGTTGCGTTGCTTTCGGATGATCGTATTCGATATAAAACTAGCAAATGAAATAAAACACCAATATAAGCAAAGATGAAGAATTGACGTTTTGCTGATGGGGTTTGGAATGAGTTACATTGACGCTAGCCTAATGTTTTTCAGCGCAGAGAGGCTCCACCCTGCTGGTGGAAAACAACGATAGCCAGCCGACCTAACATAGAGCTAACGATACAGAGTTATTTCAGACAGTCGTATCATGTAGATAACACCAGCATCCTAATATAATAAAATGGGAAAAATACTCCATGTAAAAATCATCACTCTTCTCTAGATAAATGCTGCCTTGCCATCTGCCATACCTGTATATTTCGTAATAAAGTAAAGCTTTGGCTAACGTCTTCAAGCCTACTGTTAGCCTGTTACGATATTTTTCCAGGCTACCCCGACATACCTCAGACATACATCATGCGTCAGTAACCCTTATTAATAGCTTTCATATAACCTACTTCAAGTGCTTGTGTGTTTGGTCTAAGTTATATCAAGCATAATGTAAAATGACGTTATGGTTTCTTAACGTTAAAGTTAATTACCATCGCTGGTTAGCAAGCTAGTAACCAGAAAAGGACGACCCATGGAAGCCTAAACCAGAGAAAGGAATTTTCCATAATGGCCGTGCTGTTTAATATTATGAGACCATATGCAAACCAGATAATCATCCAATAGAAAAATATATATTTGTTAATACCTTTCTCCCGGATGCGCAGTTATCTGTCGACAGATCAATCCGAGGATTAAATCCCAGTGAGTTCGAAGGTTAGGCCTTCATTGTTAGGCTAGATCCACGACAACCAACCGGCCCGCGACAAAACAGCAATATGGGCTATTATTTAGCCGAAGACACACCATTAATGTCTTATTAAACGACTCCTTATGTTCTAGACATTCCAAACGGGCTGTTTCTTCAGGCAGTACTGTGCGTTCCCGATGGAAACATTTCTTGTACTATTCCTTTCGAGTCGTTAAAGCCTCCTTCCACCGGAACAGCAGAGGTCTCGGCATCAGCTGCTTATGATCGACTTCCTGAACTAGAAGCCAGCACGCATGCGCACGGCCCCTTCCCCCACAAAACACGTTTCTGAGCAGGGGCTGAGATTGAGGGTTACGCAACCTGTGGACAGCAAATCCCTGATAGGAAAAAAACAAGCCTTATCGAGTATGGCCCATGTTCCCCTTGACTGACGCAAAAGACGAAACCATGACGAACACAGTGAGCACCGACTTACTGTAGAAGTGAAATCATTTCTTGTAATGTCATAGGCATTTACAAGATCCAAAGGATGATGACCCACTAGGCCCATGGCCTTGTGATGTTGTTCCTGGTGATATCAGAATGAATGTTTCATTTTCACAATGTCCTCCAAACAGGATATTTTATTTAAAATGACTATGAAAACAGACATTTTGCAAATTCACACAAATGTTGGTGGAATTTGGGTGTTAGCTGTATGTCAATGATTCAATCATAATTAAAATTTTCATCGTGCTTGGATGTTCAAAGGAAATATCTTTTCTTCCGCCACTGTTTTTTTTTTAGAAAGAAAAAAAAACAGTACAATAAAATGTTCAGCATTTATAATACAGCATGTTAGGTTAAATCATAAATAAAAGTAAACTAATAGCCATTATAATACAAAATGAACAAGAAAAATACACTGTAGGATCCCAAGGTGTTTGATACACAGACAGAGCCTCTATGGAGCACTGTCAGTTAAGCCAATTGGAGATTTAATTCTATTGGTCACTAATCCCCTGCCAAGGACACACAGCACTGACAGACTCATGGGTTGGAGCAGGCAGAGAGCCAGGGCCAGCCGCTCACAAACCTCTCCCCAGCCAGAGCGCTTTTGGATGGGGGAGGTGAGAGGAGACCCCCCCTTCACTGGAGCAGACAGAGAGCCAGGGCCACTCACAAACCTCTCCCCAGCCAGAGGGCTTGTGGACGGGGGGGAGGTGAGAGGAGATCCCCCTCCTTCACCACCACAACCACACAGAACTTTAACATGGAAAAAAACAAAAATGTATAGATGTGGTTATGTTGGGTTAATTCAGGCCTGTGTTGCAGAGGGGATGAGGGGATGTGGGCTAGTGAGCAGTGCAAACATCTGTGTGTGTGTGTGTGTGTGTGTGTGTGTGTGTGAGTGTTAACCAGCACGAGCCAGTAGTAGCCACAGGCCGGAGCTGAACTTTTCCCAGGCAAAACCAAACTCTTGCTTATTGCCAATGTAACTTAAGTGTGCCTAGTTCATTTAAACAGATAGATTTCTGACAAAATTGTGCATTTTCTGGATCAGCTGAGATTACAATATAGTTCATCAACCAGATTGCAACAAAAGCAGTCTGTCCATACGGAAATAGACAAATGTGAATTTCGAAGTGTGGACGTATGAACTGTTGTCTGTGTCACACACAGAAATAACTCCCATATTTCTCCAAATAGCCATGTAAAATGTGTGATCAGGTCCACCTTGTTCTATATGGGCTTATCAAACATGACCGTTCCAAAACCACTCTGGATTTTATTTCTGGAGCACATACTGTATTGTTACTAGAGCTGCAACAGTTATTTTAAAATACTACGCAGCACTTGGTCTGATTACAAATGTAAGACCATTACAAAACTGACCATTTCAGCCTATTTGCTGGTATATAAGCTTCATGCGGACTAGATCTGTATTGTATTCTGTTATTTACATCCAGCTTTTAATATTAGCCAAGGTATTCATTTCTACCAGTTTGAAAACACAATGGTCAATTTCTGCTGCTCTGGACAAGAGGCTATTCTATGAGACTTTACTGCAAAGGAAATTACTTTGCATTCCTGTGTGAGCCAGTAGCTCTCACCAGAGTGAAGATGGTTCAGCAAGTTTCCCCAACAGGGTGTATTCCAAGATGGCAGTTAAGTGACAAACCTGGGTAAGTTAAGCTGGAAGTAGTGGTAAATCTCCCAATAGAGGGGCCTTGACTCCTGATTTGATTCGCTAAACCAAGCAAACTGGCTCTTCTATTAGCTGATTTACAACTTCCTCTAGGTTAACTTAGGCAGGTTTATCACTTAACCACCTACTTGGAATACCCTCCAGGAGGGCACAGTTTACCCAAAGCTGAACATCATGGATACAGATGGATAGATATCGGCCTAGAGTTCAGCACAGGCGTAAAGAGTACCTTCCATTGGGCAGTCTCAAGATCTGCCACCAGGAGCCGTACAGAACAGAAGGGTCAGAAAGGAAAGATGGGCAGAAGTGTGTGTGTGTGTGTGTGTGTGTGTGTGTGTGTGTGTGTGTGTGTGTGTGAGGAGGGAGCCCTGTCACCAGGCCTTCTCCTATTACCCATGAGTCTTTGCCTGAGTGTGTCTACTTCTCTCCGGAGCCCAGTCACCCGCAGGTCAGGAGGGGACACATTTTATTCTCATGCCTATCTAGCCTCACCCTCACCCTGGCCCTGGCCTCTCAATGGTGTTATTTGCCCCCAACGGCACCTTCCAGGCAGCACATCCTAAAAGGCACTACCTTAACCCTATTCCTAACCCTAATCCCCTCAACCCTCATCCTAACCCTAAACTGAGGGGATTAGTGTCTTGAAGGCAGCCCTGCCTGGTAGGCACCGTTGAGGGCAAAAAATACCAAAGACCCCCTGGCCCTCACCCTCTCATCCCCATTCCCCCCTCCTCTCACCCCCATCCGTGGTTCAGGCGGGGCAGGAGCAGCAGCGGCTCTGCCGTCTTTGTGCATGTAGATCAGGGGAATAGACGCCCACTGTCCCATCATGTCTTTTCTGGAGGCCTCCGTGGGGCCTCAGAGGTGTGTGTGTGTGTGTGTATATGTGTTTGTGTGTGTGTGTGTGAGAGAGTGTGAGCCTCTCCCAGACGTCAGACGCCGCCGCTCATTCCTGGGCTATGCTCCGCAGGACGTACTTGACCGTGTACGCAAACGCAGCGAAGCCCACGATCACAAAGAGGTTGGCCAGGGCTCCGCCCAGTAGTCCATGGTTACGGTTGGCCTGGAGACCGTTGCCGGGGGCGGGGCCTGCTGCCACCCCTGGTGCCAGGGGGGCATGGCCGTTGAGGACGGGAGCCCCGTAGTGGGCGTGGTGGCCGTCGCCATTGGGTACAACGTCGGGAAGCGGCAGAGCCTGGGGCCGCGAGTTCAGTTCTTCCAGAGCCTTCTGTTTCTGTTTGATCTCCTAAAAATGCACACACACACACACACACACAAACAGTTCACAAGAAAGCCACAGAACACTTTCAACAGAGTACTTTCAACTATAGCCCTGTTGATCAAGGTCACCAAATGCTGTCAAACCGAGGAAGGAGAATATTAGGCAATCTAGGCCCAATAGTGAATAGTGAAGTGGCCCAATAGTGAATAGTGAAGTGGTCCAATAGTGAATAGGGTAGTGGCCCAATAATGAATAGTGAAGTGGCCCAATAATGGATAGTGTAGTGGTCCAATAGTGAATAGTGAAGTGGCCCAATAGTGTAGTGGTCCAATAATGAATAGTGTAGTGGTCCAATAGTGAATAGTGTAGTGGTCCAATAGTGAATAGTGTAGTGGTCCAATAGTGAATAGTGTAGTGGCCCAATAGTGAATAGTGAAGTGGCCCAATAGTGTAGTGGTCCAATAGTGAATAGTGTAGTGGTCCAATAGTGAAGTGGCCCAATAGTGAATAGTGTAGTGGTCCAATAGTGAATAGTGAAGTGGTCCAATAGTGGATAGTGTAGTGGTCCAATAGTGAATAGTGTAGTGGTCCAATAGTAAATAGTGTAATGGCCCAATAGGGAATAGTGACTAGGCCCAATAGTGAATAATTAGTGCAGTGGCCCAATAGTGAATAGTGAGTAGGCCCAATAGTGAATAGTGAAGTGGCCCAATAGGGTCATTCCACGTCAATTCAACAAGAGCCTGCGCACTTAGGTCTCAAAAAATCTGAAAAAATCACCAAATGTACCCATGGTACTTAAGAGACACACTGTAAATTTATTTGAATGTAAGATGTATACTTTCCATGTTACAGCCATTTTTACTGGGGGAGGGGGCGCCCATTTTGTTCACGGTCTTTTTTTTGTCAAAGTTCACAAGCCCATAGCTCAAGAACTAAACCATGTAGGAAGCTCAAATTTTGCATGCTGGTACATAGATAGGAATAGTTTTTAGCAAAACTGTCAGTTTTGGTCTGGATGATCCTGCATGGTCATAGCATTCCCTCAAAGATGATAAAAATTGTATTGGAGTTTTTGGCTGTGCTCTGTTTAGGCCTTCAGAAGACATATTTGTACCCAACATAGGTTCTTGATTTTTTTCCCTTGTAGAGATAAGTAGAAACACTCTCATAAAAAGCAATAAATAGAAAGGAAACTCTATCAGTGTTTGAACAGAAGACCGCACAAGTCTGACAAATCATTTCGGGTGTCATTTTCAGAGCACCAGAACACCTTGTGGGATTGTCCACAGATTTTTTTTGTATTTTTTTCTTTATTCTCCATGAATTCTTCTTTCTAAAAATGCCAATTTGACTTGTCTTATGTGACCTTTTCTTTTTTAATTTCCACCCTGAACATGAGCAAAATGCACATTGAGAGCAATATGTTTTCTGTAACATTAATGTAAAAAAAATACATAACCAAAGGCAAATTTTGCCCTGACATGATCACCTGAGAGTCCCTGTCCTAACATGGCCTGGTGAAAGCTAATGTGATGACCTGAAGGCACCTAAGTAGAGGTGGGATAGGGGCCTTTTATTTCAGTGATCCCAGTGGCAACTTTTGTCACTCTTGAATCTTAAAATTGCCACAAATCTTCCAAGCTGCTCTTTTGGTTCTGCTGAAAGTGAATGTCATCAGTCTCATTATACAAGGTTGGTAATATTTCCTTCAATTAATGTATTTATTGATGATACAACTCAGGAATAAATTCTTGATTGGCATATTTCTTTGAAAGAAACATAACCTCCTGAGGCTGAGTGACCTGGCTGAGATCAATGTTGAACTCGTAACACTCAGAAAGGCCTCTACCCCACCTCTACTCATGTGCCTTCAGGTCAGCATGTTAGCTTCATCAGGCCTTGTTAGGATAGGTGGAGGTGCACAGAACCACTACTAAGAGTAACCACAGGTGCTCCTTAAATCATTGAAATTGAAAAGGATACCTGCACCCCTGCACAGGGACTCTCAGGTGATCATGTCAGGGCAAAATTTGCATTTGATTATTTATTCTTTACATTAATGTTATAGAAAACATATTGCTCTCAATGCGCATTTTGCCCATGTTCAGGGTGGAAATTAAAAAAGAAAACGTCACATAAGACAAGTCAAATTGGCATTTTTAAAAAGAAGAATTCATGGAGAATAAAGAAAAGAATACAAAAAAAATCTATGGACAATCCCACAAGGTGTTCTGGTGCTCTGAAAATGACACCCAAAATGATTTGTCAGACTTGTGCGGTCTTCTGTTCAAACACTGATAGAGTTTCCTTTCTATTTATTGCTTTTTATGAGAGTGTTTCTACTTATCTCTACAAGGGAAAAAAATCAAGAACCTATGTTGGGTACAAATATGTCTTCTGAAGGCCTAAACAGAGCACAGCCAAAAACTCCAATAAAATTTTTATCATCTTTGAGGGAATACTATGACCATGCAGGATCATCCAGACCAAAACTGACAGTTTTGGTACGAACTATTCCTATCTATGTACCAGCATGCAAAATTTGAGCTTCCTACATGGTTTAGTTCTTGAGCTATGGGCTTGTGAACTTTGACAAAAAAAAGACCGTGAACAAAATGGGCGCCCCCTCCCCCAGTAAAAATGGCTGTAACATGGAAAGTATACATCTTACATTCAAATAAATTTACAGCGTTTCTCTTAAGTACCATGGGTACATTTGGTGATTTTTTCAGATTTTTTTGAGACCTAAGTGCGCGGGCTCTTGTTGAATTGACGTGGAATGACCCAATAGTGAAGTGGCCCAGTGTAGTGTAGTGTAGTGTAGTGGCCCAATTGGGAATAGTGAAGTGGCCCAATAGTGAATAGTAAAGAGGCCCAATAGTGAATAGTGAGTAGGCCCAATAGTGAATAGTGAAGTGGCCCAATAGTGAATAGTAACGAGGCCCAATAGTGAATAGTGAAGTGGCCCAATAGCAAATAGTGTAGTGGCCCTGGTGAATAGTGACTAAGAAGTAGCCCAATAGTGAATAGTGAAGTAGCCCAATGTAGTGTAGTGTAGTGGCCCAATAGTGAATAGTGAAGTGGCCCAATAGTGAATAGTAACGTGGCCCAATAGTGAATAGTGAAGTGGCCCAATAGCAAATAGTGTAGTGGCCCAATGGTGAATAGTGACTTGGCCCAATAGTGAATAGTGAAGTGGCCCAATAGTGTAGTGGTCCAATAGTGAATAGTGACTAAGACCAATAGTGAAGTGAAGTGGCCCAGTGTAGTGTAGTGTAGTGTAGTGGCCCAATTGGGAATAGTGAAGTGGCCCAATAGTGAATTGAAAGCTTGCATTAACTGAATGGTGCTCTAAGAGAGGACACTGTAAGTGAGCTTAAGGTGGCATTTAGTCAGTGTTAGCTGCTAGTTTGCTATTCAGTCTATATTCTCTCACAGGTCTTCCTACCAACAGCACTAAGTGAGTTCGAGCAAGAAGGCTACAGTTGGAGAGGTATAGAACACATATTAAACAAAAGCACCATTGAAGGCTCCCATGAATTATGCCTTTATTTAGCCTAATTCTTCTTCTTTTAAGCTTTTATTGACTCAATTTTATTTTATTTTTTTAAATAAATAGTTATCTTTTAATCTTTTCTTTTTTTTAAGTTCTTTTCCCTTTTAGTCTTTTTTGAAAAATGCAATTTCACTACGTCTTACACCAGTATTTCAATGTATGAGACAAATAAATTCCTTGAATGTTTGACAGAAGCTTTATTGGAGTCTGACACATAAAGCACTGCAAAGAGTAGAACTATATCTACTGTGTGGCCTCCTATTCCAGACATTATCTAGCACACACACATAGGTGAACATCATCCTGTTTTTGCTCGACACTGGAGAAGAGCCAAATAAATAAATAACTTCTATTGTGAACAAACTCTTTGCAGCCATTTTAAATAGTATTTCACTGTGTCCAAGACATACTGTAGGTTTATCACTGAAAAACTGACAAACACAGACACACACAGTGTCCGTGACATTGTCAGGTTTATCACTGACAAAATTCTCACACACACACACACACACACACACACACACACACACACACACAAAGAGTGCCTGTGATATACTGTAGGTTTATCACTGACAGGAGGGCAAACAGATGAACTGATTGGACACATTCAGAATGCTTTCAAAGGATCTGTTCCTCTTTACTCTCTCTCTTTCTCTCTCTCTGTGCGTGTGTGTGTGTGTGCGAATGGAGAATGAATGGAGCCTTACCTCAACCACAGTTGGAAACAATTCACAAAACACTTTGTCCTTAAGGTTGAACGCCAGGCTTTGGGCAGAGAGCTGTCGTTTCTGTGGTAACAACAAAAAAAGAAAAACATAAATAAAATAAATCTCTGGATGGGAAAACTATTTTGATTATTTATAAACTTCCCGTGTCCGTTCAGTCACAGTGGCATTTTCAAAAATATGCAACAATAAACAACAAGAACACTATTAAATAAATAAAACATCAAGGTAAACAAAAGAATGCAGCTCTTTGTACCCTTAACAGCAAGGTATGAGCATTTATAATTGTTAAATCTGATGTAATAACTATTAGACAAGGCCCTTTTAAAAAGGCTGTTTGTTTTTTTGGCATGATTTTTGGCGTGTTTTTATATTTAGTCACTAAGGAGGAGAAAAGGTTTTGCTGAACACAATAAACATGAACAGTATTTTCACAAACTCCATGGCAATGTATGCCAAAGGTCCTTGGAACACTTCTGGCTGAATCCCCAAGTCCACTCTAAGCCCTAAGCCCTGAACCCTCAAACACTTAACTGCCATAAACTGGCCAATCACAAGGCAGACTCATTAAGTCTTTGAGGGTTAAGGGTGTAGTGCTTAGGGTGGACATTGAGATTCAGCCACTGTGTGTGTGTGTGTGTGTGTGTGTCCAGGTGGTTCTTACTGTGTAGTGGGAGGTCTCAATACTGCCCAGTGTGTGTCAGTGTGTGTGTGTCCAAATTTTCTTACCGTGTAGTCGGAGGTCTCAATGCTGCCGAGTGTAGGCCCCTTCTCCACCATAAAGCTCAGCAGGCCTGTTAGGATGGTGGACACGGACCACGCGGGGTTCCAGGTGTCCGGATGGAAGTCAGTGATGGAGAGGCATAACCTAAACAAACAAACAACCAAAACGGTTTCATTCAGTAGCAGGAACAGAAATGTACTGATCAGAAGTGAACAGACAGACAAATCAAAAGAAGGCCATCCATTGTTACAGTATGTTGAGCTGTTGCAATCATTTGGGTGTGTTGCATTTCTAGGCCTAAATGTTGAGATATTACTATTAATGAGATCATTATGGTGTGTTGCATATCTAGGCCTAAGTATTGAGCGGTTACTAAAATTGGGATCATTAAAGGAATAGTACACCCTCTTTTGAAATTGGGCTATTCTCCCCCTTACCTGGTGTTACATACTGTATGTGGATAAAAGCATTTTGGTGTCAGTGCATATTTTTTCCTTGTATGGCAACCTCAATTTTAGTTCTTTTTTAGCTGAAATGTAAAGTAGCCAAATACCAACTCTTTGGCAACATTACATTCCAGGACCTATGCTAAGCTAAAGCTAAAATTGGGTTTGCCGGACTAGGAAAACACAAGCACTGAGACCAAAATGCTTCCACCCATATATGTAACTCCAGGTAAGATGGTAAATAGCCCAATTTAATGAAAATGTGGACTATTCCTTTAAGGTGTATTGTATATCTCGGCCTAAATGTTGAGCTGTTGTTAAAAGTGGGATTACCGTGTGTTACATATCTAGGCCTAAATGTTGAGCTGTTGCTAAAATTGGGATCATTAAGGTGTGTTGCATATCTACTGTAGGCCTAAATGTTTAAAGTGGCATCATTAAGGTGTGTTGCATATCTAGGCCTAAGTATTAAGCTGTTGTTAAAAGTGGGATTACCGTGTGTTGCACTTGAACCTCCCGTTTGGTGTGATCATATAAATGCTGGGAGGTTTGAAGGGAAACTCCCGGGGGAATACTAGCTTTCCATGGTAATAGCCACCTAGATGAAGGAAGCAGACACAACACAGCTATAAGATCAACTGTCCAACAGAAGGGATAGGATACAATGATATAAGCAAATTTATTTGTCACATGCGAATGAGTACTGGTGTATAAAATGCAGTGAAATTATGTCTGGTGTCTTTTCTACACAAAACTACTCGCCAATACTGATCACTTGTTCCATATAACATGTAGGAAAGACATCAGTGTACTAAAACTTATTAACGTGCATCAAATATGTTCTGAATCAGGATGTTAATTGGACTACTGCTACAATTTTATACTGAATATGTTCCTCCACCTTCATATGGCGTTTTCTCAGGGCCTCGGACAACATAATGCCTGAAAGAAAAAACATACAGGGGCAATTCAGGCATAGGCTACAAGATTCGTAGGGTACTCTGGATACAATTAGCTGTGTATAATGACTGTGTAGCTACAGCCTGCTTACTGTATCACCATATATGGTCAAAGAAAGATTGATTTAAACAACATTTATTTCATGTGATTTAATGACAATAATGTTCCATTGATAGACACATGCTAGCAACAGGATGAGCAGCCCCACAGAGATGGAGAACAGGCTGTACCATTCCAGAATGTTGGAGGGCAGAGGTTCTGCACAAATGTAAGGCACAGGGTCTTTCTTGATTCGGAGGTAATCCTGCTTCAGTCTCTGGGTTGCTGTGGTTGGTGCCCTCTTGTTGGCATTGCCATTCATCTAGGGCAGAGGTAAAGACAGACAGACACCCGCATGAGGCTTGCCCACGCACACAGGCAGGGCCAAAACAAACACAATGCTGTGCTAATCTGTGGAGGCTGACCCAGTGGAACACAGAATATGGGTCAGGGGTTTGAGATCTGCAGTGCAGCGCTGATTATACCTCAGACGTAGTCTAATCTTTCACCCTCCCTCTTCACCATTCAATCTGTAACAGGTTTTCTCCAGATGGACCAAGTCACACAGAACAGGATACTTAGCAACACAAACTACATGACAATACATCCTGTTCCATATCCAAGCCACTGGTTAAGCTTTCCTTGCACTACATTTTTATTTGGCCTTGAATTATGTAAAATATTGATTATCCTACCTCCAAATATTGTGACTAGCATAAATATTGTGACTTGAGATAAGATAGTAACTTATTTTGGAATTTGTAATACAGAGTATGGGTTGTGTCAGGCAAGTATTTTTTAGAAAGGCGCTATTAACGAAATAGTCATCTTCTAGTTAAGGCCAAACAAGCCTGTGGACTCGATTAACGTTAGAACTGTAGCTCACGTCCCCTGAACAACGTACATTCATCATGTGAATCACACAATGTCATTAATAACACAATGATTCATGTCTTATAGTCATCAACAGAATGTCCTAATAATACGAGTACCATGCACGTTTCCGGAAGGTTTGATTCGAGGATAAAATTACATGTTTTGATCCATAAACATTGGTGCGACAGCTAGGTTAGTTATGGTGAACGTTGGTTACAGCTGTCATATCGAGGAAATGCATCCATGAGATGCTATGGCTGTTTCCTAACGTCACGACACAAGAAACCTAAGTAACGTATAGGTTTTGCCCTCTCAGATAGTAGGCCGATTGATTTGTCTCTCATTTAAGAAAGGATTATCCGAGGACGTTCTTCCAATCAGTTAGCCAACATTAGCTCTTGACAACCTGCCTGCTGTGGGAGAGCTAGTAACATTAGCTAACAGTTAGCTTAGCTTTCAAGCTGGCGAAGGTAAACCAACTGGAGAGGGTCATCAAGTTAAATTAAATGTACTTTGTCGATGAACAATAATCCATTCTCCATATCTAACAAGAAAAAAAACACATTCAACGACTGCTCTCGAATGTATTGCATGTGCGCATCCGAGTGTTTCAGCAACTTAAACTTGTTGCCTGAACTAGATAATATTGGCCAGCTACTCTAGTTAGCTAGAGGGTAGGCTAGCGCTGTCCCTGACTTCCTCGGCTTATGTTAGCTAGCTTACTTAGCCAGAATGTTTAGCCTGAGAGCTGACAAATTCACATTAACAACTACCAAGACTTAAAATTCGTTTCAAAATGACCATAAGCACAATACATTTAGTTCAACTGGAAGGATCTAAATATATCTACATCTACCAGTAGGCTGTCATATTTACGTCAATCAAGCCTGTAAACATCTGTCATCAGGAGTTTGAGACAGCTTAACGATAGTTGGCTAACGTTAGCTTGGCTAACTTAGCTGACATTACTTGATACCGCAAATGCCCCTGCTTCACGGTTATTTGGACGTGTAACCAATGTATTTTGATCCAATAAAAGTCACTGTGATTTATTACCTTTACAGATTCCAGAAGTCGTCTGTCGATGGTTATTCCAAGCGCCAGACTATCAAATCCGTGTTACAGACAAATGTAAAGCTGCCACCACAACCCCACAACACAGCAATTGACTGACTTCCCACTGCATTGCTTCTTTCTCACAGCTAGGGGGAGATGTCCCTGCAACATTTTAAAAACAGTAGGCCACTAGGTAATGCTATATTTTGAGTTAGGCTATTTAGTTGCAGCAGTGTATAACAAAACTATAGCAATATATACTTTGAAGTTGTATCAACTTTATATGTGTTTTTTTGTGCCAGTCAATAATGAAAAGCAAACCATTACATACCTACTTCTTATCAGAAGCAGACAAAAGACAAACTAACTCACCATCAGTGGTCATCCTGACCTTGTTCTTGCTGTTCAGAGATGAGTGACAACAGAGACATTTGACATTGAACTTACTGATTTTCACAAACAAGTAGCCACTTATATGGTGGTCCTCGTAGGCTACATAAAGCGTTGGAAGGAAAATGTAGCTTATACAGCATTTGGCACTCTACTAATAAAATTTAATTTAATATTATTGCCATTCTGCTTTTCAGACTGGCCCAGTGATGGAAGATATATAGAGATACTTCATTTATCCTGTAGGAGGTTCAGATTCAAGTGAAGGTTTGCCTGCTATTGTTTTCTCTCAAAACGGTTTTGGGAGTTGCAGGGAGTTGAACTTACACTGACTCACTCATTATCTGTGACTATTCTCTGCTTGGTGCGTGATGTTTGCCAAACAGTCCTTGAAAGGCTACTCAATAGCTTATTCAGGTTGCACATCTTAACACATCTGTCTATTAATTGGGGAGCCCCTGCGTTCTCGTAACTAGCACTGTGGTTCTGTGTCCACATTGTGGCCGGGTTGATGTGTAACTACTGTGCCTGATACAATAAGCAAACACTCGGGGAGATATGGATGGACCGACCACAAAGATTTTCTTCCCACAGTGGGAACCAGGAAGTTTAGCATTTAAATGATGATGGCCCAATTTCCACAAAAGCATATATGCAGCTCTATTTTAGTGACTAGATGATTAACATAAACCATGTGAATGTTCTGTAGCAGATAAATACACTGTATGGTGACTATATGCTTGTAAGTATGTCATCATGTGATATCATTTTATTATGATCTATATATAGACCTGCATAAGTGATTATGGATGTTTTTTTTCTGTAGTTGCTCTGGCAACAGAACTCTCTAGAGAGAATTAGCTATGCTTAGATCAAAGATATCAGTGTGCAAGCAAGCAGACAGTCTGTTTTCTATATTTAGATAGAGGTGGAGACTAACACATTCCCTGGTATTCTTTTCTCATTTTGAGACCGGAGTTGAGAATACCACTGCCTCCCACAGTTTTATGCATGTTTCTATGTACATCATAGAACACATGTACATTATAAGACAGTGCTCTTTTCATGCATACATCCTACATGTAAATTCTTTTTTGAACCAGAATATATGCTTACAATATTATTTATCGATTGTTGTACCCTTGTATTGTTGCGCCCCAGCAACTTACTTCAACTAGACTACATTTATGGAACACTATTCTGTGAACTATTATGCCCACTGATGTGTTAATTTGCTATCCATTGATGTCTATGTGTACTTCCATGTTAGTGTGTGTTTTATGTTTAGTTATGTGTCATTTTTTTTAATTAAACAAAATAATGGGAATAACCAATTTCAGTCATCTGTGAAGTTGACTTTGACATTCCTTCGATATTCCTTGAAAAAAAGCAACAATATTGAGGATAACTATATATGATAGGCCTAATATAATACACAAATGTAAATGGACCTGGGAAAATAAGTGTGCATCTTCTGTAATTGATGAGCTTCCATCATAAGTACCCAAGAAAAGCATCACTTCAATGTCATTCATTCATCATCATTTCAGTATCAGCATCATTTCAATGGGTCCAACTGCAGTCCAACTGTAATCATTTCACAGGTTCTGCTTCAGGCCATCATGCTGATCTGGTGTCAGGTCTCTCATGCATTCTCCACGTGCAGATGAAAATATTTATGTGATGGTTGGTAGCTTGTTGAGATGATGTCACACAGTGAATAATGTCTTTGTGTAAAAAAGCAGGTCAGGCCTGTCATTGCCAGTAGGGGGCGTGAGAGCATAAATATAACCAGCAATATCGGATAGTCTATATCTCCAGTATATACATGTATACAACTTTCGACATAACTAGAACTGCATCTCTCAATTGTACTCAGAGTTTTAAGGCAGCAAATAAGATAACATAACAGAGACAACTAGAAGTTCTGAATGTGCATTTACATTTGCATATTGTATGCATTTACTGATGTTTTTATCAAGTGATTATTAACCAGTTCAGGACCAATCACCTCTGGAGAAACTCAGGGTTAAAAGTCTTATATACAGTCATTAGGTTAAAAGCCTTATATACAGTCATTGGGTTAAAAGCTTATATACAGTCATTGGGTTAAAAGCTTGTAACTATACATGGATTTGAACCCACAATTCCTATAAGGGAAAATACAGAGGAAAACCGTGGCATAAATATGTATATTTCTCTACATCTAATTTATTTATTGAACGCTCATCAGACATATACATATTTCCTGAAGGAAAGGTAACTTGTACAAGTGCAAAATATACACATAAAGATGTACAGTACACTCTTTAAGTAATAGCTAATTCCTATTAGTTCTTAAAGGAATACTCCACCTTTTTATAAAAATGGATTACTCATCCCCTTACCTGGAGTTACATACAGTACGTGGTTAAAAGCATTTTGATCTCAGTGCATGTATTTACCTAGTCTGGCAACCAGAATTTTACATTTTTCTTAGCTTAGTTTAGCATATGCACTGGAATGTAAAGTAGCCAGATGGCAAAGATAGCTAAAATTGGGGTTGCCAGACAGTACGAGACCAAAATGCTTTTACCCACATACTGTATGTAACCCCAGGTAAAACTGTGATTAACCCAATTTCATAATGAGATGGAATATTCCTTTAAAGATGTCCACGGGACACTGGTGTAATAAAAAGTGGAATGCAGCACTGAAGAGAAAACTCTGCAGAAATCCTAATAGCTTGACAGTAATTATATCAGTACCAGTGACTGCAGACCGCCACCCTTATTCACCTTATTCACTTAGGCTAACAGAACGGCAGGAAATTATAAAGCGAACGTCCTTAGGCTATCTGTTTACAATAATACACACACACACACACACACACACACACACACACACACGCACACACACACACACACACACACGTCCCATGACCTGTGATGTAGGTCAGACTCAGAAAACCGTCCTGTGTGTTCGGAAAGCAGCTATTTTTAAAGTCTGTCACCCACATGTCCCAAGACTCCCATCAGGTCTTTAAGGAACGGAGCGACTCAGGGAGGCGCTTGTTTGGGTGGTCTCCATGGCAACGCTCCTTGGAATCATCCTTGCCTGCTGATGCATCATGGGAGGTGGGGGTGGGTGGGGTCCCTCTGGTCAGCTTTTGGGCGAGGTGAGACGTCTGATGCGAAAGCTCCCCAGGGTGGAGAGGGCATGAGGAGAAAGCTGCAGCAGGGACATAGGCTATAAGTCATCAATGCCATCTCAGAACCTTCTAGAGCAGCCCCAGAGCCTCCTAGAACCTTACAGCAATCCCAGAGCATTCTAAAGCAATCCCAGAGCCTTCTAGAGCAATCCCATAGCCTTCTAGAACCTTAAAGCAATTCCAGAGCATTCTAAAGCAATTTCAGAGCCTTCTAGAGAGCAATCCCAGAACCATCTAGAACCTTAGGGCAATCCCAGAGCGTTCTAGAGCCTTCTAAATCAATCTCAGAGCCTTCTAGAACCTTAGAACAATCCCAGAGCCTTCCAAAGCAATCCCACAGTCCGGCCCCACTGGAGAGCTCAGAGCAGACCAGAGATGAGACAGACCCATAAAAGAACACTCTGCATACGGATCAGCTGTTACTGCAGAGAGAAGAGAGATGCTGAATAGAGGGCAAACCTCAAGAGATTCTTACAGTTTTACAGATTCACTTACAAGAGTGTAGGGTGGGTTCACCCTCTGACTTTCAGCATCCATTCATCGTTATTTGTGTTTTTACCCAATTGCATGGACATGAAGCCTATTAGTCAAGTATCACCAAAAGTTGTGACAATATTTGTAAGCCTGTTATTGTACATAAAAAATCCAGTGTGAATCACTCCATACCCAATCAACAACTAACGCTAACACAGAAACTCACATTCACTTTCTACATCCTTTACCGTATTCAGTTAATGTTAGCTACCACTTTGATTGTAAAAATGTCTTGTTCTCTCCCCAATAGACAGCAATCAGTAACTTCCAACAACAGGGCTATGGATAGAATCACACCAGATTTCTCCTATAAAGCTGCAAAGCAAAGTTGCTGACACCATAAATCACCATTCATAATCACCGTAATTCACCATTCATAATCGTAATTCACCATTCATAATCATAATTCACCATTAAAATTAATCGTAAACACCATGAATCACCATGGAAACAGTTCCCCATTCTCATGGCGCCCAGTCCACACCAAATCCCAGTCCATCCCAATTTCAAATACTGTGTCACTCACTCGCTCTAGGAAATCCTTCTGCTTTACCCTCCGTGGCGAGATGGGACTTCTTGTGTCGGCTGCACAGAAGAACAAAAGTAAGAAAGAACTTCATCAAACTCAAACAGCTCATTCTTACTGTGTGTGGACTGGCCAGACACAGAGTGGCATGTAGCACAATATCACACACAGACACACACACACACATGCACACTGCCATGGAGAAAGACTGAAGCGGTGCCCCCTGCAGCTCATTCTCATTGTGTGTGGACTGGGCAGACACAGTGTGCCATGTAGCACAATATCACTGTACCAAGGGCCTGTGGAGTACACACTTTAGTGAGGTAACTCAACACTTTTTTAATCTCTACAGATGTGGCCTCACCCAAAATCTATTCAGTTCATCTTTGAAAGCAACATTTATGGGATCATATCACATTCTTTTAGAGTGTTTATTCAGGACGATTAGATGCTTTAAAGACCCCCAAAATACATCAGAGTGTGTTTTGTAAAGAGATCTGTGCTTGATGAGGGAAGAGTCGTGTGTGTGGTGTGTGTGAACACAAATGGCTTTATAATGTCTTCCTTTGAGAACCAAAACAAAACCGCAATCTTGAGTGTTGTGTCTTAATTTGGTTCCAGCAGCAAAGAATAGAGATGTTGCACAAGTGTTACTGTTCACCCATTGGACAGATATAGAGACCCAGAGAAGGTAAGTGTTCACCCATTGGACAGATATAGAGACCCAGAGAAGGGAAGTGTTCACCCATTGGACAGATATAGAGACCCAGAGAAGGTAAGTGTTCACCCATTGGACAGATATAGAGACCCAGAGAAGGGAAGTGTTCACCCATTGGACAGATATAGAGACCCAGAGAAGGGAAGTGTTCACCCATTGGACAGATATAGAGACCCAGAGAAGGTAAGTGTTCACCCATTGGACAGATATAGAGACCCACATTTGAGACCCATAGATATAGAGACTTACATTTAAGACCCACATAGAACAGTGTCCACCTTGTAACTACAGAAGTAACTTTAATACAGGAATAATAATGGAATTCTATACTTTTACGTAAGCAAGATGCTATGGGTGAGGTGCTACAGTAAGTGACTCTAAAGAAATCAATGATATATGCTAAAAGCTGAAGTTACAAAACACCACCGTCAGACTGAGACAATGGCTGGATGAACTAAAGAAAGGCAAAACTCAACTGTTTAACTTCACGGGAGGTGGAGAATTAGTAAAATGGACTGAAATAGTAGCATATTCCACTCAGAAAAGAAATGTGTACACATTTGAAAGATAGTGAAGAATGAAAGACCATTGAATCACCACAGAAGATAAGCATTCACCCATTGGAAGATAGAGAGACCCACATTGAACACCCGCAGAAGAGAAGAAAAAGACAGAGAAAAAGAAGTTTCTTTTGTTGTTTTTATTTGTATTTTTCTCTTTCTCAGCGTCTCCAGGACTTAACAGGGGAATGAAAGGACAGTAGTTGTATGGAGGTGTATGAAGAACGCACACACACACACACACACACACACACACACACACACACACACACACACACACACACACACACCATCATCTAACAGGCGAATGACAGAGAGACAGTCTAGACAGCTTGGGTTGGGAAGAGTACACAACAGGAAACAGTTGAGCAGTTTAAAAGTGGACAGACAGCGGCTTGATCATATTTACAGCATGTTAATGGAAGCTCCCAAAGACCAAAAGACACAACAACACAAGGCTTCTGCCGGTCCCTCAGGGTGGACGGGGACACACACACACACACACACACACACACACACACACACACACACACACACACACACACACACACACACACACTACCATGGAGAAATACTGCAGCGGTGCACCCTGGCCCCTCATCCACTAGCCATTAGGACGTGAATCTACCCTTTTAACAGCTTTTAGGGGCCTTAACAGCTAACAGTCAATAGGACATCAGAATCTACCCATTTAACAGCTTTTAGGGGCCTTAACAGCTAACAGCCATTAGTAATAATAAGCAATAATCCGGAGTGAATCAACACGTAGCCCTGCTGTTTCATGCCCCATTCTGTTACCGTTAGCGACCATTTCTCTATCTCGATCTACGTTGCACAAAGTTTGGTCATTGTGGTGGCTATCAATAGCACTTAGCACTGTACAACAGCAGGGCTACGGTACGTGTTGATTCACTCCGGCTAATTCCTTTAAGGGCCTTAACAGCTCTTTAGGAGATACATTCCTGCGCCATTTTCAGTGTCTGTGGTCGGAAGATTACTTTTGGGTGGCTAATGAAAGTCCTAACAATAAAGAACCATACAGATTTAAGAAATGCCAAATGATTCATTTCTACGAGTTATCAGGAATGTTAGTCGAATTGATCTGAGATATAATGGCTTTGGAAAACAGGAGGTAGTTTCATATTAAAAAATAAACACTGTCCAGAAAATCAGCAATATCTCCCAAAACATGTGTTTTACTAGATTAATTCTAACAGATAAGAGGCGTTTCTATGTTCTAATTTTAGTTCCTAATTCTAACACCACCATTGCCAGCCAAGTGCCATTCTCGTCTTTGCTAAGCTTTCATTATTAGTCGAGCAAAACCCACTTGAAGCGTGACGTTAACATTAACAGCCATCTAAAGACCAACTGGAATCATGGTAACGGAAGTCATGAGGCTAAAAGGATGTTAAAGGAAGTTTGTGTTTATAAGAACTGGTGAACTTCTACTGTGGTTCAACAGGCATTGACACTGCTATTTGGGATTGCCTGATGTGGCTTTAAGATAGGTCAAACTCCTCTAATGATAATGTTAAAATGGAGGCCCTCCCCCGATATCACAGACAGATGTTTAGTATGAATGATGTCACCAGGAAGAGAGCCTGATAACAGTGGGGCTTACATCAGCCAGGCAAGGTATCCATGCAATGCTAGGAAAAACTGAGAAATACCGAGAAAACTTTATAGCAAAACACCAAATGCCCTCAGGCATCAGCACTGACTCACTCAGGGGACGTAAAAATATAGGGAAATATATGGAATATATATGTGAGTGGCAGTTGCATCATCACAACTATCTCTATAAATAAATTAGACCAGCTCCAATTGGCAGACATCTTTTCTAAGTGGAACTATAGTGCTGTAGTCATAGTTGCGGAGGACTCTGAAGGAATGACGCACCATGCCAGTCTATACTGTGGGCTACATGAGTTATCAAAGCAAGGCCAATAAATACTGTATGCCTACTGACTGCAAAAACACCATTTGATACGCTATGGAGACAGAAAGAGCTGTTGTGCACATGTTAGTGGTCATTGCACGAGTCCTCCAGGGAGATAACATAACAAAACAAAGTATAAATAAAAAAAACATGACATGACACAAATAATTTTTCTAAGCACATAGAAATGAAATGATAAAAAAATAATAGCAATAATACTGTAGGAAGGAAAAGTGCACACAGTTGCATACAAAAATGATGCCTTACTGTTCTAGCCATTTGTTTCAAAAATGTCAGCATCCTCCTGCATTCTCTCTCTCTCTCTCTCTCTCTCTCTCTCTCTCTCTCTCTCTCTCTCTCTCTCGTAGGTCTCACAAAGTGGGAGTTGTTGACTTCTCACGCAGCGTTGCGATTGGCTGGTGAGGAATGGACACTCTCAGTACTTTCTGAGACCCTTGCTACAATCAGCCAATCAGACTCTCTGTTTACGCCTCGAGGGTTCCGGACCCTCGTTACAACAGACCAATCACCAGACGCCACTGGACATCATGACATCATGCCACTAGTAACAGTTAGACACAGTTATTATTATAACAGTTATTATTA
>JAODXP020000012.1:20445379-20447879 GCA_027497455.2 Sardinella longiceps | reverse complement strand
GTGCGCGCTCTCACCTGTTCCAGGTCTTGAAGGCGTTGCTGGCTCTCTTAAACAGGTATCCCTCCATCACCACTCCGTTAGGGGCGTCCACGTTAAACTCCACCTTGGAGTCGTCATACGAGAAATCCTGCACAACATCAAACACTACTGTGAGCTACAGCTGTTCCTAGCAGACACACACACACACACACTAATGCTGGAGTAACCTATTGACATCCTCACCACTGATTGCCTAAGAGCATAAGCCATTAACTCTATCAGAAATGTGTACAGAGAAAAGGAATAAAATCTTTTCCCAGCGCGTTCTTCACACGCAGTGAGCCTTCCTCCAATCAGTTGCAACTGCGTGTTTCAAATATGGTGATGTCATCCTCAATAGTAATGTCAAGGACTACGCATCATGAAAATGTCACAATGTTTCAAGTTTCCAGGCTTCTTGTTATCTACTGGGCCAGTGTAGCACTTGATTTCACACAAGATCTGACCACAATGCATTATGGGAACTTTTAGGCTTTTCTGCTGTAAAGTGTGTGTGTGTGTGTGTGTGTGTGTGTGTGTGTGTGTGTGTGTGCACTGTAACAACATCAAAAGGTGTGTGCATCTCCTAAGCACATCTCAGCCAAGAGGCAGTTTGGAGTGTCAGAACTAGATGAGTCACGTTATATGAGACACCTCATTAAGCGTGTGCACTCACACACACATGCACACATCTCATTGAGCACAAATAAACAAACACACATCTCATTGAGTGCACACACACACACATGCTAAAACCTCTCATTGAGCATGCGCACACACACACACATACCTCACACACAACACACACGTCATTGAGCACACACACACACACACACACACACACACACACACACACACACACACACACACACACCTCAGTGAGCAGTGGTAATCTGCAAGAGAACATGACTCACTTCACTGACTGTAAATAAGTTATGTAAAGTCATGGACTCATCAGAAACACGTCATACAGTAGAGTAGCTCAGTACAGTACAGTAGCACTGCCGTGGATCTGGGCCTGATCCGGCTCACTTCAGAACCAGACCTGGGCCACTTCAGGGCCAAATGTGTTCTCCAGCCTGCTATTAGAACAACCTCTCTCCCTCTTAGCTATTCCTACACTCCAGGGCCAGACCTATCCAGGCCAAATGTGCTATTTGGTGTCTGCTACTAAAAACCACTCCCTCTCTGCCGCTCCTGGACTGAGGAGCCCTAGCCTAGCCTAGCTTAGCTTCGCTGGACCAGTGCAGTGCAATGGCACACATGCAATCAGGCTAACTTAGCCCAGTGCTGTGAAATGGCACATTAGCTTCGCTAACCCAGTGCAGTGCAATGGCACACATGCAGTCAGGCTAACTTAGCCCAGTGCATTCAGGCGAGTCCTGATTAAAACTGACAGAGGGCTTCTGCGTGTCAGGAGCATGTCAGGTAAAGCAGTAGGGCCTGGAGGGTGAAGCACAGGCCATGATGGATGTCTCTCTGCACGCTCACAGGGACATGTGCGCTACTGCCCGTGCCCGACAGACTGCACTTCAGGATGGGGGAGAAGGAAGATAAATGGATGGATGGATGGATGGATGGATAGATGGAAAGATAGATAGATAGATAGATAGATAGATAGTTTATTGTCACTCTGCACGCTCACAGGGACATGTACTTTACTGCCTACTGTAGGTGCCCGACAGCCTGCACTTCAGGATGGGGGAGAAGAGAACCCAACTACTCCTGAGGAAGATATCTGACCATCTTTATAACTATGGGCAGGAAATTAGCCATAGAACTTGTAGGTTGATATGTAGCCATTTTATTTAAAATATATCTCATAAATATCAAATGAGTAACTTTATTAGATAGGTTTATTTTGAATATACTGCTATACTTCTTTTGAGTTTAGAAACTAGCCTTCCATAAAGGAACTTAAAAAGATTTAGTGTATCAACAAAGCAAGGGAAAAACATAAACACACACAAAAAAAAACGAAAATAACGGGTCTTTTTCACAGCAGCCATTTTTCCCAAGATGTTGCAGAGTAAGTATTGCTATTATTCAGTAGGCTAAGCATGATTCTGCTGCACTGAAACAGAATATTATTGGAAGTCATAATACCTGTGCTTACTCTTCTACGTCTTGTACAAATGGCTGCTGCTGTGAATTCACAATCAAAATAGTATTTTATAATAGTCAACCCTTTTTTATTTAGCCTTAAGTGCATGCTTGTCAGACCTGTCAGTTTGTCTGAATTCAAGACAGCCTCTGTAACCCCGTGCAAGCTTTCAGATGCAAACCACTTTAAGTCAATTTCAGAAGTTTGCCACAGTTATGCCAATCAAAATGATATTATAAATACACTATTTCTGTAATTCATCGCAAATGGATTTATGCAATCATGCATGTGAACTCTTTATATCCATAAGTGAAACTACAAACATTTGTTTTGTTTACAACAAATCAACACAGTAGACCCAGCATCTGTATACAGATT
>JAODXP020000012.1:20420379-20425379 GCA_027497455.2 Sardinella longiceps | reverse complement strand
TCCTGCAGGCTCTCCCCAAATTTCTCCAGACACTCCTGCAAGGCAAAGACAGGACCCAAATGAATATGAACACACACACACACACACACACACACACACACACACACACACACACACACGCATGCATGCATTCAAACATTCACACACACACACACACACACACACACACACACACACACACACACACACACACACACACACACACACACACACACACACACACACACACACACACTTACTGATATCATCTCTTCCTTCTTGCATTGGTGAGAGAGGTCCCGGATGCCGCTGACAAACAGCTTGTTGGCGCTGATGTAGGCCCGACCTGCATCTATCATCCCACTACATAACTTTACCAGCTAGAGAGAGAGAGGGAGGGAGGGAGAGAGTGATAGAGGAAGAGAGGGAGGGATAGAGAGAGAGAGAGAGGGGAAGAGAGTGATAGAGGAAGAGAGGGAGGGATAGAGAGAGAGAGAGAGAGAGAGAGAGAGAGAGAGAGAGAGAGAAGGAAGGGAGAAAATACATGTGAAACATTTCAAACACACACTAACACTAATTAACACACTAACTAACTTGTACACACAACTTGTACACTTATACACACACAGAAACACACACACACACACACACACGCACAAATTCAGAGCTTTCTCCATACCCATACTTCAAGCATGGCGAGTGTGTGTGTGTGTGTGTGTGTGTGTGTGTGTGTGTGTGTGTGTGTGTGTGATACACCGAGGGTAGGCAGATGCACCGGGGGACAGACAGATACAGTACACACTCTTCATATAGTGGCAGGAGATTAAACAAATCACAGCATGGGATGCAAACACACACACACACACACACACACACACACACACACACACACACCCACCCATAGCATCTGTGTATGGTTGCGGGCGTCCAAATGATCACCCCAGGGGACTTGTGTTAACGTCAACATAAACATGCCACTGCAGTTTAGTATGCTTCTGTGGCTAACACTAATACAGGCACACACACACACACACACACACACACACACACACACACACACACACACACACACAAACAAACACACACACACACACACATACACACACATACACACACACACATACATGCAGCTAATGCCACACATGAGTCTTTCACACACACACACACACACACACACACACACACACACACACACACACACACAAACATACACACACATACATGCAGCTAATGCCACACATGACTCTTCCACACACGCACACACACACACACACACGTGCTCTAACCACAGCTAATGTTTCCCAAATCTTTACATCTCTCTCTATCTTGCACTCATACACAATGGCAAATGCGTCTCGCACTATGTACTGTATATGTATGTGTATGTGTGTGTGTGTGTGTGTGTGTGTGTGTGTGTGTGTGTGTGTGTGTGTGTGTGTCTAGTTGTGGAAAAGAGAGAGAGAGTGCAGTGTGTAACCTCCAGTATAGAGTGTATGTGATTTCTAGAATAGAGAAATGTGTATGTATGAATGTGTGTGCACACGCGCACACGCGCACACACACACACACACACACACACACACACACACACACACACACACACACACACAGACGCATGTGTATGAAGTCCATCTGCTGAGTTAAACCCCAGAGTGACTCTGAGCTCCACGTGCAGCTCAGCTCATCCATACATCTCTGCCTCATGTGTGTAAAAGGTTCATGCGTGCAGACACACACACACACACACACACACACACACACACACACACACACACACACACACACACACACACACACACAGACTTATACACACAGCACAGACTCCAATATGCTCCCACGCCATGCATAATCTATTATCCTGCATGAGTAGAGTGGGACACACACACACACACACACACACACACACACACACACACACACAAACACACACACACTGAGAGCAATGGCGGGGAGCTCTGTGTGTGAGCTAGGAAAGGGGGTGAGTCTTTATTGTGTACTGCATACACACACACACACACACACACACACACACACACACACACACACACATGCACAGAGGCATTCCAGAATGACAAACCGTGACATGACAACATAGTCAGACTTGCCAGAAATGTATTTTTTATTCATTCTGTAACATCTGCATTATCCCAATGGGACAGACAAACATACACACACACACACACACACACACACACACACACACACACACACACACACACACACACACACACACACACACACACACACACACAGACACACACAGACACACACACATCTGTGACATCCCACAGGGATGCACAGCATAGTGCACACATACATTTTTACATCACACACACAAACATCACACACCCACCCACACACATCTGCATCATCACACAGGAACGCACAGCATAGTACACACATATACTGTATGTTTATTATTATCACACATGAATATCACACACGCACACACACACACACACACACACACACACACACACACACACGATAACCCAAAGAGACACATGGGATAGTGGTCATAGTCCATATCCCCCAGTCATACTGTATCTCTCTCTCTCTCTTTCTCTCTCTCTCTTGCTTTATATATATCTCTCTCTCTCTCCTCCATTCTCTCTCAGCCCCCCATCTTCCCTCTCTCTCTCTCTCTCTCTCTCTCTCTCTCTCTCTCTCTCTCTCTCTCTCTCTCTCTCTCTCTCTCTCCTGATGAGATGAGGTCTGTCTATCTTCTCTGCTAAGTGTAATTGCATTGCTTGTAAATCCCCTTCGGCACATTGCTGCTAAGCCACCACCAATTACCCTGAGAGTGGCTGTGTGTGAGTGTGAGAGACTGTGTGTGTGTGTGTGTGTGTGTGTGTGTGTGTGTGCTTGTGTGTTTGTGTGAGAATGCGTGACTACTGTGACATGCGTGACTAGAGCAGGGAATCTGTCAGATATAAATAAAAACAGATGAGCCACATGAGAGACATCACTCTCTGTCTGTCTGTCTGTCTCGCTGTCTGTCTGTGTCTCTCTCTCTCTCTCTCTCTCTCTCTCTCTCTCTATATATATATATATATATATATATATATATATATATGGGCAATTCCACGAAAAAGTAAACCTCACCTTAAAATTTTAAGTCTCACCTACATGGACATACAAATTCTTTCAGAAAACTTCCAATACAAAAAAGTATTGTCTCGATGTAAATATTCAACTGAGCAAGTTTCGAAAGGATATCTGTTTGTTAAAATTTTTACCCTATTCAGCTATAATGTAAGTCTATGGAGGGGCTTATAATGGACATAAGTGGGTGATAACACACACAAAGCTGCAATACTATCAGTTATTTTTCATTGTTATATTACTATTTCTCTTGTTACAGGTTAAAATCCACCGTTCACAACTGTCTTGTATCGTTTTGGAGGGTTTTTCCAGACGTCACGTCCATAACGTCACATCCATAACGCCATGTCTCCCAATGAAAACCAACTTTTTTTACATTTACATCTGAAATTAAGTCTTTCTCTGTCTTTACTGAGGTGTCCTGTTTGGTATGAATGTAGTAATATTTACATTTCTCTAGAAATTTCACACACTTCACAGCAAAAACTACGCTCTCTCAAAAGTTTGTCCGTTTTTCGTCACGTCCATAACGCAAATTGAAAGGCTCATATTCTTATGATGCAAATCATGATATTCATTTTTTCTGTTTGCCTGTATTCAGCCATGGAGTTTGCAGAAGAATATGAAAAAAAATTGTGAAATACTGCTAGGTTTGCGGAGGTTATCTGGCCTTTTGTTCATCAATAATGCACGAAAATGTCACGTCCATACGCTGGAATTGCCCATATATATATATATATATATATATATATATATACATATGTTATATATATAACATAGTAGTAAATAGTGTGTATTAGGGTATAGTATGTACTGTATGTTAACCTACCTTGTCGAGTTTGGCTTCAATCTCCACCACGTCTGTCTCTACTTCATCAATGTTTGCCCTGCAGAGACAAGAATGGACAATTAGCAAATAAACAACAGCAACAATAAACAATAGAAGACCTTAACATTCAACATCACGTTTGGAACATCAGGCAGCCTAAAGGCCTCCGCACACCGACAGCATTGCGGAGCACTTTCACATTTGGTATCCTAACCAGTAAGCCACAGATGTCCTAACAATACACCACAGGTGTCCTAACCAGTAAGCCACATGTATCTAGTAAGGTGTCCTAACCATTATGCCACTGGTATCCTAACCAATACACCACAGGTGTCCTGCCCAGTATACCACAGGTGTCCTAACCAGTATGCCACTGGTATCCAGTAAGCCACAGGGGTCCTAACCAGTAAGCCACAGAAGGCCATGAGGACTCCTCTGTAGTAAGTCTCTATTGTCTCAGGTCATCATTGACTACAGCAGACACTGGTTCTTTATTTGAAGCTGTTCATGTTTATGCAGCGTTATTGACTGTGTTTACTAAGGACATTATAAGTTGCAGGTCTTCATGGAAGAACAGAAAGAATGTGTGTGTGTGTGTGTGTGTGTGTGTGTGTGTGTGTGTGTGTGTGTGTGTGTGTGTGTGTGTGTGTGTGTGTGTGTGTGTGTGTGTGTGAGTGTGTGTGTGTGTGTGTGTGTGTGTGTGTGTGTGTGTGTGTGTGTGTGTGTGTGAAAGAGAGAGAGGAAGCTTAAGAGGAACAGATGTGTCTGGACTTAATCAGGCCTATTAATCTGTAAGGAGCCACATCAGCACAGACCCGACCCCTGCAGCGCACACACACACACACACACACACACACACACACACACACACACACACACACACATATCCTCAGTACAAAGCGTTGTGTGTCTATGTGCGTGTGTGTGTCTGCCTTCTCAGGGTTAGGTTAGAGAGCAGGTATACCAACACACACACACACACACACACACACACACACACACACACACACACACACACACACACACACAAAACCAATGTGAAGAGTGTGTGTTTGAAAGAGCAACAGAGAAAGTGCTAAGCAGACCC
>JAODXP020000012.1:20408847-20410279 GCA_027497455.2 Sardinella longiceps | reverse complement strand
CACTTTCGTTCAGTTACGTATTGCTAAGGTTAGTGCTGATGGGCTGGCCTATATATACAGCCCCTTTTTCCCTTTGTCTTTGCTGAGTTCTCCTGTGAGCCACCACGTGTAGTAAGTCTGCCTGTGCCTGAACTAAGCTTTGTTGTTTAATTTTTGGAACCTTGTTTTTTGCCTTGTGGAATTCTTTGTTCATTGAAGTTTACCTTGTTGGGATGCCTTGGCTGTAACTTTGGATTATGCCTTGATTGCCTTTTGCTCTTGATCTGAGAAACCTTTTTTTCTGCCACAAACAATTCAGTAAAGCCTGGCCTTCACTCTGAATCCTTGCCTCTCTGCGTCTCTATCCTACATCTGTGTCTGACGTGGCTCAGTGGGTTAGTCACCAGTCTCCCACTCCGGAGACCCGGGTTCAAGACTCGGTAGCGACAAAAATCCTGACAATTTCCAAAGCCTGTGATTGAGTTCACAGCTGGCATGTTTTGTGGGTGTGAGCAGACCCCTTCCTGAATATTCTATGCAACAGAGCTTCATCTATACTGAGCACAGAAATAACTGATGTACCGGAGCCATTTTCTCAAATGACAGAAGATAGCCAGACCTACTGAACATGTGTTGGAGATTCTTATCAGAATTGAACATGTGCAGGCTGGTCACAAAATGTAGTTAGCTTTTGAAGGGTGCATAATGAACATATCCCCTTTCTTATACAAGGTTGTATGCCTGTAAAATATACATGTGAAATTTAGCATGTCATTTTATTTCATGTTTATTGAAAATCAGCTTTGCGGGTGTGCTTCAAACATACGCCAATCCATCAACATGCTGCCACACAGGAATGGAACAGTGTTTTAGAAACGTGATAATTGTGTTTTATTTTACCATCTTTAATCTCTGGGTTGTAATGTTGTAATTAGCACGCGTGTGTACACACACACACACACACACACACACACACACACACACACACACACGGCAGTTGCTGTTCTCTGAATCACTAATTGCCGTTCCGTGATAATGACTTGAACGTCATACTGGTGCTCTGGGCTGAGTTTTTCTAAAGTGTGCCGATCCAATTTGAGAGTCTGCTGTTCTTTGTTGAGTTAAGCCGTACTGTTATCCCAGTCAAGACAGTGGGTGGGACAAATAAGCAGTGATGCAAACTGCTCGGAACCTTATTTAAAGTAGATATCAAAGTAAACATGTTGTCTAATACTGCTGGTAGACAGTGTCCAGTGACACACAAACACACACACACACACGCATGCACGCACGCACGCACGCACGCACGCACGCACACGCACACGCACACAAACTCCTCCTCTAGAGATATAGTATATCATTTGCAAATGCAGACTGTTTGTAGTGTGTGTAGTCTGGGTGGGTTTTAAGGATGGGTTAAGATCTAACTAGCTCTGAAGAGAGAGAGATAGCT
>JAODXP020000012.1:20401347-20406347 GCA_027497455.2 Sardinella longiceps | reverse complement strand
TATCTCTGTGGTATCTGATCTTATTAGATCTGCAGAGGAGTAATGAAGGCTGCATTCAACTATGTTAGTCTTTCTGCTTCTCATCACTGACTAGATACACACAATACACACAATACACACTGCACATTGCTTAGGGTATAGGGCTTTACACATAAAGATGTAGGCATAGCTATAAATGATCAACAAGTCCAGAATCATGGTGACCTTGGACAGCAAAAGGTGCTGAAACATTATGTTTACAATTAATATACACTGCACTGTATAATACTGTGTTACATTTGACTAATTGCATTATAAATGCATTAAACCATATACAGGAGTTCTAAGAGGAATTCTTATTGAATACTGTTCAACCAGAGAGGATTCAAGCGGAGCGAGAGGTGTCAACGCTGGTTCAGTTCCTGGTTCTATTTTTGCAAGGGGGAGGGGGGAAAAATCCCCCTTTATGCAGACTTAAAGAATCTTTCTTATTGTGATGTAATGCATTTATGCAGACAGGAAGTATTCCAGTTTGCTCCCATTGAAATGTATTATGATGCCTTATCTTGCTCACTATTCCATGATCTTTGGTTCAACTGTAGCCGTAGTGAAAGTCATGTGATCTTTTATCTCATGCACTGCTGTGGAAAAGGTAAAAGGGATGTGACAAACAGTAGGGTATTGGTTGCATCCGTTTGTTTCCTTGTACAGGCCATTACCTTTACATCTTAGGCCTGCAAAAGAAAATGCGGCTCATTATCAGATCTGCCAACTGGATGTAGTATCAAAGACAATGTCCCATGGAGCTCTCCTTGGTTTGGACCGCACACACACACTATATGTACTGAAGTTAACCCCTTGAAGGGCTAAGCATGTTTTTATTGAGAGCTGTGTCACACACACACACATGAGGTTTTTCAGAAATAACAACATTCTGTTTCCTTTTTGCTGAGCATATTTTCCTTTCCTTTCCTCTCATTTTCATGTGCCAACGCCTTTAACTTTAGTAGCACCTAAGGTGAGAGCTCCACTAGATGTGACTAACAGACTTGTGTTAGCATTGTGTTAGACACACACACACATACACACACACACACACACACACACACACACACACACACACACACACACACACACACACACACATAGCCCTGCATATGGGTGTGTACGCACCAACACCAACACACACACACACACACACACACACACACACACACACACATAAACTCACCATGCTCACACACTTGATTTGCAAAAGGTGTTAGAGTGTTACACTTCTCACAGTAGTGTCTGCAGAGCTCTTGACATACTTTTGCATTAGATCATCAGCACGTCTATGATTAGCTCTGTTGCTAGCTGAATTGCGTCGTTGCTCTCCTAAATCATTTCTCTGATTCGCCACACCTGCCCGCCCGGCCCTTCTGTGGCTAGCACCTTCAAGACTTGTCATAACATTCCCCAAAAAAGGGGGCAGACATTTTGAGTAAGTGCAAAGTACAGAGAGCCGACTGTCTTGCACGTGCTTAAAATGCCCAAAATTAGAATCAAAACAACTTTACTGCTGTTGCCAGGCAGATTAGCCGAAATACCTATATCTGTATCTATAACAAAAAAAAATAAAACAGAAGACATTTATGGTGTGTTGTGTTGTTTCCAGTGCCTGGCCCAGTACCCATGGAGTCAATCCAGACTGGACCATACGAGGAGAAGATCTACATGCAGTGGAAAGCTCCCAATGAGACCAATGGAGTCATCACACTGTATGAGGTGAGATACCTTCCTCAGTTTAAAGGCCCTATATGCAGAATCGGCCATTACTTTCCTGTGTTCTCCGTTTGTGCCAGCTGTGTGCTCACATTATCTTCTATAGAGCTCCCTCTACTGCTTTGCAAGACTTGGCCGGCATGGCTCCTCAGCCGAACCTTATATATTCCCTATCTCCTCTTGAAACAGCTAGCAATCAACTTATAAAGTTAAAGAACCATCGCAATGACGTCATTTGTTAAAGCGATATTTACTGTTTTTGCTATATATCTTAAAATGATATTCACACCTCAATTGCAACCAATTAATTAAATCCTCTGACACAAAAATAAAATGTGTTAGTCACCTGTGAAATGAACAGAAAAATGACCAAAAAAAGAAGAAAAAAAGAAAAAACATTTCAATCCAACAGTAAAAATGATTGGATGGTAATATGTCCATCACAACCAACTGCGGTTTGTCCCTCCCTTCTCTCCATTCTTGCCTATAATCTGGATGTGTGGCTTCAGTGGACATCGGAAGACTGGGGATTGGATTTCTGAATTGTTTATTTTCAAATAAGTCTTTAAAGGATAAGTCTTTAAAGAATTAGCTAGGCTAAAGAGCACAGGGCATAGGTCTCTTTATCTCTTCATCATTAGCTGTTCATCCCCATTCCCCCACAATGACCCCTGGCACTTGGGTTAGCCCCCCTTGGAGCTTTCCTCCTTATGTAAGGGAGTTTTTCCTTCCTTGCCCCTGTTGCTCTTGGGTTCTCCATGTTGGTACGCCCCGTCCCCCACTTTCCTACTGCATTGCTGTGTCTTTGCACAAAAATGCTGCACAATTTTACTGCATTTTTTATTTACACAAGTAATCATGTGCATTTGACAGAGAAAATTCCTTGTATCTTTGTATCTTTAAAGCACGGTATGTTTTTTAAGACATTTTCTTCTGCTTAAGCTCCGTATATTTAAGTGATGTTTAATCTACTGCACAAAAGTTTTGACATTATTTTTTATGCATTACTTAAAGACACCAATGAGAAGAGCATGTTAATATCTCCTTCAAAGAGTGCATGTATTGTTAATGCTTTAAGAGACTTTGAACATCAAACCTGCAAATTCAAGGTCCTCTTCATTTTCTCAAAAAAGAAGACCTGAAAAAAAAGCAGTGAACTACAAAAATTTGAAAGGTCCCTAGACATTCCGCACCAGCTATTGCTCTCTCAACATGTCAAGCAAATGATCTTTTGTCAACTTACTTTTTATAAGGTTGCAAAAGGAACTTTTGAGAGAGGGAAAGAGGGCAAATAAAATGTTCCTGTGCCTGCTTTGAAGGTCCATTGGTTAATGATGAGTGAACAAAAGCTTCCGGAAGTCTTTGAAGGTGTGATTTGAGGCCTCACTCAGACCATTGTGCTCTTCGCTTTTGTTCTCTGCTTCAGCATTAATATGAAATCAGTCCATCGTCCATCTTCTTTATAGCAAGACTGACAGAATTTACCAAATGTATTGAGGAGAGGCACAATGCCTTCTCATTTCCCCTATAATTGCCGTAATTGCCTTCATTGATTCAATTAAAAGGCTTGAATCGCATTATCCCGGAGATCTGAGGAATTATAAACCATTGCTCTTGTTGTCAGGTCTCAGGCAAATTAGAGTCCAGACAATGTCCTCTGGGCACACAGGGAGAATTCAACTACGAGCAGGTGAGAGGAGGATGGAGAGAGAGGGGGTGGGGGGAGAGAGAGAGAGGGGGAGAGAGAGAGAGAGAGAGGGAGAGAGAGAGAGAGAGAGAGAGAGAGAGAGAGAGAGAGAGAGAGAGAGAGAGAGAGAGAGAGAGAGAGAGAGAGAGAGAGAGAGAGAGAGGGGGGGAGAGGGAGAGAGAGAGAGAGAGAGAGGAGAGAGAGAGAGAGAGAGAGAGAGAGAGAGAGAGAGAGAGAGAGAGAGAGAGAACAAGAGAGGCAACAGGAAAAGAGGGACACAGAACAGGGAGAGAGTGGAGGGAGAGAAAGAACAAGTGGTGACTGTAAATCAGCTCATCTCTCTCTTTTCAACCTGGCTCTTCTTCCATGGCTGCATCTTCACACACTCCCCCCCCCCCCCCCCCACACACACACACTACACATCACACACACACACACACATATATGAACTGCAGCCCATTTCAGAATTCAGAATTGAGAATGTGGGGGCCTGTGCCGCTGTTTGTTTAAACTTTCAAAAGAGCATCCACAGAGGAGTGGAGACTGGGACTGGGAGCACCAGCAGAGGAGCCAACTCAACTCAAGCTCTGATGTAGCAGGCAGCGCTACGCAGCGCAGCGCCAAGGGTTTGGTGGAGATACATGCAAAAGGCTTGCAGACGAGCCGTTGCATCACATTTTCCGTGTTACATAGTGTGTCACGAAAGAACACACATCCTCACACTTGGCCAAAAGAAACACACAACATGTTCAGTGACACACATAAACACACACACACAGACACACACACACACACACACACACACACACACACACACACACACACACACACATAGACACACACACACGTGTGTGTGGAGAATAGGATTGCAGGGAAAACAGCGTGACAACTCACCAAATCTGATCTAATGATATTCTCCACGATCACATTAGTGTCAACATGCTGCAGGAATACAAATGATGGCAGCTCTGATATGAATAGACATGGAACAGCTTCAGCAGGCCACTGTTATATGGTAGAAGGGTTAGTCATTTTACAGTTCTGCTCCTAGATCAGTTTTTTTTAGACATGGAACAGCTTCAGCAGGCCACTGTTATATGGTAGAAGGGTTAGTCATTTTACAGTTCTGCTCCTAGATCAGTTTTTTTTAGACATGGAACAGCTTCAGCAGGCCACTGTTATATGGTAGAAGGGTTAGTCATTTTACAGTTCTGCTCCTTGATCAGGTTTTTAGACATGGAACAGCTTCAGCAGGCCACTGTTATATGGTAGAAGGGTAAGTCATTTTACAGTTCTGCTCCTTGATCAGGTTTTTTAGACATGGAACAGCTTCAGCAGGCCACTGTTATATGGTAGAAGGGTTAGTCATTTTGCAGTTCTGCTCCTTGATCAGTTTTTTTTTTTTGACACATTTCAAAACACTAATAATCATCTATACTTGCTCTGGAGCAGTAGCCAAACAAATGAACAAATCCTCCATGTCCATTTCAAACGTGCAGCTTGTGTGACAAACACAGATTTATTTGCCTGCCTGCTATTTTCAGATTGCTAACACCGGATTTGTAACTAG
>JAODXP020000012.1:20371347-20396347 GCA_027497455.2 Sardinella longiceps | reverse complement strand
GAGTTATGTCAACTGCTCCACAAAAATCCCTGCCAAGGCATAGTTCCTTTCTTTTTCACAGTGCAGTAAAACGCGTCGACTTTATGATATCTGTTCAGCGACTGTGTCTCTTGACAGTGCACACTGTATTAAAGGCAAGCCGCAACGCAGAGGCAAAGAAATGTGCACAGGAACAAAACTAAAGCAGCAATGATCGAGCAGAGTAATATTTTACAGCTCTCCGCATAAAAAAAAAAAAAAAAAGAAAGAAAAAGCGGAGTGAATCAATGCAGGCTTTTTATGGCATTCTCTCTGGAGTCTGTGTGCAAGGCCTCAGCATCTGTGGCAGACCAGCTTTTTTGTTAATGGATGCCTGGGAAAATGTGTTGCGCTTGCTGAGGTAAACGTGATCTATGCCGACTCAGAATGAGGCATTTCTCCATCCTGCGCGCCCAAATAAAACTCCTCAAGGGGTCTTTATACCTGCGATCAAGATTGACAATACCAGGGAAGAGACGGGCAACAGTGAGGGATAATTTACCACATATTGCCGGTTTTTCTCCACTTCCCACCTCCTGCCATTGATTCAAGTCAAAGCCCAGTGCCCACGCTGGCATAAAATGTATAATTTATTTGCGTTATAAAATGAAGTGTCGACATTAGCATTAAATCAGAGCCATATAACAATAACGATGAAACTAGCTCCCTCCACTGTGTGTGTGTCTGTGTGTGTGTGTGTGCACCAGCATCAAACTGAGTTATTCTAAGAACCCCACCAAATTTCTATTCAGGTGAATGAAATGACCTGTAGTTTGGATGGAGATTCTTGCTTGTCTTATTGAGGAGGACCTGTGTGGAGGGACTTTAAAAAACTACCTGGGGTGTCTCTAAAACAAAATAGATAGATAGATTGTTTATTGTCCTTTCGGAAAATTGTTCTGTGCCGTTTTCAGTGCATCTGATACAAGTACAAAGACATTACAATAGACAAGAACACAATAGACAAACCATACACCCACCCTCCCAGGACAAAAAGACAGGTTGACAATAGGACAAAAAACCCAACTTAAATACAGTACAATACTAAAGTGCAGTTATTCAGTACCAAAGTGCAATGTACTATTCAGTCTTAGTTGTCTTATTTAACATGGATATGCTGGTAGGTATGAATGATCTGCGGGCTCTGTTTGTCTGAAATGAAGGCATCCTGAACCTCCTACCTGAGGGCAACAACTCATATGCTAGATGTAAGGGGTGTGAGAGATCCTCACATATACAATATTATTTGCCTTCTAAACAGTTAGCACTTATTTTCTTTTCTTGTGTTACATGCTGAAAGCTTTCTGCTTTGTTTTTTTTTCTTTCTTTTTTTTTTCTTTATTCACTTCAACAATTACTGTGATCAATCTGGATTAGCTTAGAGGCCTAAAGTACCCCAGGTGGCGCCTGACAGCTGCTGATGTCTGGCTCTCGGGTGATATGAAACAGGACCACGAAACAAGCAGGGGGGAGCCATCAGGCGCCTCCGAACGACACTCAACTAGGCAACGATGTTAAGTGTCTCTGTGTGTGTGTGTGTGTGTGTGTGTGTGTGTGTGTGTGTGTGTGTGTGCGCGTGTCTGTGTTTGTTTTTAGTTTCAGAGACAGAGACAGAGCTGAGCTTTCAACACAATACAATATGCAGCCCTGAAAATAGTGGCCTCTTTTTCATCTCTCACTCACAAACCTCCCCCCTTCAACCCCTCCCTCCCCTCTCCCTCACTTCACACCACCCCATCATCCCCGGGCCCTTTCATTGTGTTGGCCGCCATCAGGTAAAAGTGTATGTGAAGTGGAGAGTGTGTGCAGGCCTGCCTGCCGTGTTGTTGCCTGTGGTCAGACACGGGGTCAGGAAAGCCACGCTGAATCACTCACCGACCCATAGAAGCCTTTCAAGCCGGCAGGCCTGCCAGGCAAACAGCTGTCAATTGGATTTGATTTGAATTCTCGGGACAGCGTTGTGAGCTGTGAAAACGTCAAGTCTAAAATGTTTTGATTGCCCGCGTAAAAACACTGTAGCCGTCTATTTGGGCATGTATCCATCTCCAGTCATGCTCTGGCCAGCTTGGCTTTTGTGCACTTTTTTTGCAGGCTTGCACAGCTTTTCCCTAAGCTGTGTTCTGTGTATTTGGTAATATACTTTTGCTCAACTGTTAAACTGTTAACTTTTGTTTAACTGGTAACCAGCTGAAAGCACTTAAGCCATCATGCATTTCTTAGTGTACACTTGATGAAAATCAAATGTATGATTTTTATTTATTTATTTATTTTTTTTTTTTTTAACTCCCATCATTTGGGACAGCCATGACGTACTATTTAGGGCTTCAGGCTTGGAACCAAAGGTTTGCTAGTTTGATTTGTGAGCAGTGGACCATGGCTGCAGTCCCCTTGAGCAAGGCACCTAACCCTCTTACAGCTCCCCTAAGCCCACTGAAGTGGGCAGTCAACTGCACCATGTTAGTGTGTGTCTCACATCACTGTGTTTATGCCACTAATTCATTGGTTAAAGGCAGAGAGATACATTTCCTCCAAGCCTGGAACCCCAGGCTTTTGAGCTCAGTGGTTAGAAGGTTCGACTGCCATGTCGTGTGTTTGTTTTAGCTGACAAGGTGGCGGGTTCCAGACCCGCGTGCGGTGCTATGTCTATATGTTATTATTTGTGTAGAAAATGTATGATAAATGTTCTCTTAGCGGCTGATAAATATAGCCAGATGTAAACGATCCAGGCAGCTGATGCTTGAACCCATTTCTCACTTGAGTTTCTGTGTGTGTGTGTGTGTGTGTGTGTCTGTGTGCCTGTGTGCATGCTCCTGCAGATCACTTTTAAGGCCCTGAACTCCCTGGACCCCAGCGCTGATCTCACCACCCAGCACGGCAGTGTGTTCAAGCTGCGCAATGAAACCCATCATCTCTTCGTGGGTCTCTACCCCGGGACCACCTACTTCTTCACCCTCAAAGCCCGCACCAGCAAAGGCTTTGGGCCCCCCATGACCACCCGCGTGGCCACCAAGATAGCAGGTGATGAACCACACCTTATTTTACATCGAATGGCTGCTATTTATAGTAAAGTGTAATGATAATCACCCCCCATATACACACATACACACACATACACACACAACATGCAACAAATACAAATCTGGGATACAGTAAGTCCCCGAAAGCACTCATGGACCCCCAATTATACGGACAGACTCAATTTCCCTCGAATTTTTCTGAGATCCTTTTGAACTTATTCTGCCGAGGGGATTGGATTGAGAAGGCGCAATGAAATGCTGTAAATTAGGACTGGTAAACATGTCTGCTTAAAGTGTAACAGCAAAATCTCCCATGCCCCCAGCATCAACAAAGTCTCCCCTGAGCTCCACAAAGATGTAACATTCCAGCGTTTTTTTTCCGGAACTGTATTCAGCTGCTGCGGTTTTCATCTCCGCCAGCCAGTGAATATCACAGAGATAATGATCAGTGCAGTCAAAATGGCAGTTTACAAACACACAAACATAAAGGTGTCAGAGACACCTTCTCAAAAACACACAGTATGGCTCTCATGGTAGTCAGTCATAGTTAGACCATTAACATAAGCACAGTGCCATAGTGATGGTTTAGAGTCCATCAACACAATGTTTATGCTGATGAAAATATACAGTATGCTAATGTTTTTTTTTTTTTTTACTCCTTCCAATGTTTTTGTTTAGAGTAAACTTGAAACTCTTCTTGCTGAGGGGATTAATTTTTTTTCTTCTGAGTATTATCTATCTAAATTAAATTTTTGAAAGTCTTTTACGAACACAAAATGATGAGCAGGTGCAATAGGCAAGTGTGAGGCGCTTTTGATGTGGCTTTTTTGTGGCACTAGTGTAGTGTAGTGTGAGTGTACTGGGTGGTTTTTGTGTGGCACTAGTGTAGTGTAGTGTGAGTGTACTGGGTGGTTTTTGTGTGGCACTAGTGTAGTGTAGTGTGAGTGTACTGGGTGGTTTTTGTGTGGCACTAGTGTAGTGTAGTGTGAGTGTACTGGGTGGCTTTTGTGTGGCAATAGTGTAGTGTAGTGTGAGTGTACTGGGTGGTTTTTGTGTGGCACTAGTGTAGTGTAGTGTGAGTGTACTGGGTGGTTTTTGTGTGGCACTAGTGTAGTGTAGTGTGAGTGTACTGGGTGGTTTTTGTGTGGCACTAGTGTAGTGTGAGTGTACTGGGTGGTTTTTGTGTGGCACTAGTGTAGTGTAGTGTGAGTGTACTGGGTGGTTTTTGTGTGGCACTAGTGTAGTGTAGTGTGAGTGTACTGGGTGGTTTTTTGTGTGGCACTAGTGTAGTGTAGTGTGAGTGTACTGGGTGGTTTTTGTGTGGCACTAGTGTAGTGTAGTGTGAGTGTACTGGGTGGTTTTTGTGTGGCACTAGTGTGGTAGGTGTGAGTGTACTGGGTGGCTGGCTTGTGCACCACATCAGAGACAATGAAAGGCCAGAGAATCATGACTGACATTGAGTAGCAGTTTTGCACACATACAGTCCATTCACAGACAACCTCTCTCTCTCTCTCTCTCTCTCTCTCTCTCTCTCTCTCTCTCTCTCTCTCTCTCTCTCTCTCTCTCTCTCTCTCTCTCTCTCTCTCTCTGAAACACACACTCATACACACACTCTCTCTCTCTCTCTCTCTCTCTCTCTCTCTCTCTCTCTCTCTCTCTCTCACACACCACACACACACCCACACACACACACACACACACACACACACACACCATTATGTTCTATTCATCCTTTTCATAACTTTCTTTCAATTCCAGGAAAACAGAAGTAATGCTTGTGTTACTTGTATTGCGTGCTCGTGTGCATCATAGGCCTATTCACATCTGTGACCTTACATTTGCATGGTTATTAGTAGAGATGATTGTTGGTTTAGCAGGGCTTAACTCTTTGTCATGTTATTCGAAATGGAAATATCTGTATTCCCTAAGTGGCTCTGTGTGATGGTGAGGCCAAACTCCTTAGCCTTCAGTTGAATAAGCATACGTTGTAAGGCCTAATAGAACTTTAAATAATATACAAGGGAGGGGTGTTTGCAGGTTGGGATGTCTACAAATGTGCAAAAAGTGTGAAATTGTTGACGTTGGTTAGAAATTGACAGTTTACATGTTGAATTGATGCTTAAATGGACTTTCTGTTTGCACTACAGCTCCCATGATGCCCGAGTACGAGTCAGACATGCTGTTGAACGAGACAGACACCACCATCACTGTCTTTCTGAAGCCAGCCCAGTCAAGAGGCGCTCCTGTCAGGTACGTCAGCTGTCCTATCGAATTAAAGACAAAAAAGCCCTAAAAATATCTTTAAAAAAACACCACAGCACTAACACAGAAGGCCCAGCGGCGCCTCCACTTCTTCAGAACTCTTTGGAGAAGCCAATCAGAGCAGAAGCCACTGGTGTCTGTGTTCCCCTCAGTGATGGAGAGCGTCCTATCCTCGCTCATTGTAAGGCACAGAGGTGCAGTATGCTGGGAGCTCAGAGGCGGGTTCAGAGGGTCCTGCTGAGGGTCATGGGCTATGCCTGTCCTTTGGCCCCTCACTGGAGGAGGGAGATGTCCAGCTCCAGCACTGTCTCAGCAGGACCAGATCCATCTTCCAAGATCCATCCTCCCACCCAGCTCACCTCCTGTTTGACCTGCTGTTTTGACCCTCACACAATAAGCACTACAGGTCAACAAAAAGCACGCACCACCAGTCTGACTAATGATTTCTTTCAGCGAGCCATAGCAACATGGAACAAACAATACAGTGAACAATTCTAGGTATTACTGGTATAAACTATTATCAATTAACATTTAAGTGCAACTGCCATCTCTAATATTTTCTGCAAAACTACAGCACACATCTCAAGTACAACTGAGTGGAGTTACTTCCTGCTATGGCATATTTTGACCAGGGTGACACTTCATCTACACAGATGGGGAAGATGGGGATGATTTGGAGGGGATGTTGGCTGGGAAGGGATCTATCATAAATACCACAACTCAAAATTATTTTAGTGCTACTAGAAGCACACGTTCAAATAAGCAGCATTTTGTATGCCAATTCATTAAAAAAAAATGTGTTTAATTTGTTTTTGGCCAACTGGCTGTTATGTTAAGTGGTTGTGTTTGGCCAGCACAAACCACAGTAGGCAAATTTAATGCACATTATATCAACAGATACTATTATACAGTGGATTAATGATTGTAAAAAATGATTATGAGAATGGTAAAAAAACCTTTAAAGTTAAAAACTTTATTTTGTACTTTATTTGCCCTGAGAAAGAGGAATAGTTGAGTGTGTGCATGTTGAAGAAGACAAGTGTTGAAACCAACCCCCAAACCAGCCTAGCTGATGAAAGCGAAATAACACTGAAACAAGCACATTGTTATTGATTTCTGTGCAATATAGCACACTAGGACTGAAGATCTGAAGATAATACATTCCATGATCATTTCTCACATGATTTTAACATTTTGATTTGAGAAAAACACACACACATACACACACACACACACACACACACACACACACACACACACACACACACACACACACATTACTGGTGAATATTCCATGGAAAGCCATTAGCTTTAGAATAGATAGCTCTTTGAAAAAAAAAAAAAAAGTGTTCTTCTTTGGTTTCATAAGTAATTATCCATTATAAAAGATGTCAAATTAGAGGCCGGGATAATTTGTCATAGTCCTTTGGTGAAACATACATTTCCCTAATTGCACATAATTGTGAAGTATGTTCTTAGCATTGAGGCCAATAATTGCGGGCGCCCGAGTTCTCCTCCTGTGTGGAGACTCAAAGGAAGCCCTTATGTCCATTCAGAGGCGGCCTGAGGAGCGATACAAACACCGAGCTCATTACCAATTCCTCATCCTTGACGAGCTCTCTCCAAAAGGCCCATCCTTAGTTCTCTCTCTCTCTCTCTCTCTCTCTCTCTCTCTCTCTCTCTCTCTCTCTCTCTCCCCCTCACACACACACACACACACACACACACACACACACACACACACACACACACACACACACACACACACACACACACACACACACACCGCTAATTAGAGGGGAGATGTCCCTCTGCTGGACCACCACTGAAATGCCTCCTTGGACTCTTTCTTTGCCTTCTGTCTGTCTCTATCACTTTCTCTTTTTGTCTTTCTCAGTTTCTTTCTTTCTCTCTCTCTCTCTCTCTCTCTCTCTCTCTCTCTCTCTCTCTCTTCTCTCTCTCTCTCCCTTTTCTTTGTGTGTTTCTATCTCTTGCGCCCCTCATCTATCTTTCTCTCTGTCTCTCTATGCTTGTGAGGCTGAACTGCTGTCCAAATGCTGCAAAAATACATATTTAATGGCCAGCAGCTCTTTTTTTGTGAGAGGTAATACTGTTTGGACTTGCCTACATCAAAGAGATGAGAGATTTTTGACCCTTCTTCTCACTGATATTTCTGGTCATGTCTGATGATAACAGATATGCCTTCATTTACAGTGTAATTCTGTAATTTTCTCACTATCCCCTTGATCCTTGTCGAGGCCTCTACCCTCTAGGCAACATTTTTTGCTTCAACTTCAGTTCGTTCTCTCCTGTGTAGCCCAGGGTATTCTAAGCAAAAGTAGTTTTTCTTTTGCATTCTTTTAAGTAGAAGACATGAGCTGTGGATATTTGGCCTTTGTGTTACGCATACAGTAATTTATACAGGAATGTACGCCACACTGTGTATAAACACCCGGTCACTTCACTGTGTGTTGACCTCACCCATGTACGTAATAACTGCACCTATGGATGAAGTGCAGTTTCTGACTCATTACTTATAATCCATTACTGGTACTAGTTTAAGCTGATGTGTGTGTTTGTTCTCCTGCAGTGCGTATCAGGTGGTGGTCCAGGAGGAACGCAAGCAGAAGGTGCGCCGGGCAACCGACACACTGCAGTGCTTCGCCGTGCCCATCAGCTACCGCAACGCCAGCATCCTCAACTCTGCTCACTACTTTGCCGCCGAGCTGCTGCCGTCTATGGTGGCGTCCATGCACTCGTTCACCATTGGTGACAACAAAACCTACAATGGCTACTGGAACGCACCGCTCTCGCCCGCTAAGAGCTACAGCATTTACTACCAAGCCCTCAGCAGAGCCAATGGGGTGAGTGTGCTTTTGTTTCTGTGTGTGTGGGTGTGTGTGTGTGTGTGTGTGTGTGTGTGTGTGTGTGTGCTGTGTGTGTGTGTGTGTGTGTGTGTGTGTGTGTGTGTGTGTCTGTGTGTGTGTGTGTGTGTGTGTGTGTGTGTGTGTGTGTGTGTGTGTGTGTGTGTGTGTGGGTGTGTGTGTGTGGGTGGTTGGGTGTGGGGTTGAGTGTGTATCCAAGATTGTATGAAGACTCACCACCATCATCATTACTGAACAGCAAACTTGTTTTTAATAATACTTTTTAATAATAATCGCTATCAAACGGCAATTAAAATATAATTATGAAGTAAAAACAAATCAAGTGAAATAATCCAATTGGAGGTGAACTGATACTAGTTTATCAAAATTATATAAATTTGTTTCAATAAATTAATTGCAAATGGACTTTGCAAATTGGTTTTGCATTTGAACTTCTGTTGATATCGTAGGCTACACAATATGAGAAAGGTATAATGATATATTTTATAAAGATTTGACAGACTCCAGTTCTTGCATTCTGTTTTTATTTTAGGATAGCGAACATTGAAGAAGATTTTTCTCCTCAAACCTTCATTTTGATTCTTTCTTTATTTATGCATTTGTTTTATGAGAGGTTTTGTGTCTATCTTTTTGTCCTGAATTCTCAATTTGCCCATATGTGGTGTGCTGTTCTGGGACTTGGGCCACATTTGTTTCATGATTTGATTGGATCTCGTTCAATTCAATTGCATAGTTTCATGCTTGCAGGGCAGGGGAAAGCAGTGAAAACAACATCAGACCATGACCTAGATAATTTGATATGAGCGCCATGCATAAAATATGGATTTAGCTTGATATTTCCTGTCAACTGCTCCTCTCATGCTGAAACGTGTCTTTTATGTCTTTCATCAGGGGGCTTTAGACTGAAAATGAACATTTATTGAAAATGTAAATGTGGGGCTACAAAGCTGGCATATAACACCAAATAAACTGTTCAAATGTAAGCATTTCAATTCTAAAATCTATATAAAACAAACAAACAAGCAAAAAAGCAAAGCAAAAAAAATGGTCTGTCTGAAATATGTATCAGAAATTCTAAGTTTACAGAATTAGTGAAATATAATTAATTTGCAGGATACGGTTTATTTTTTTAACTTAGCCCACACTGGATGTTAATGTGCGTTGTCTTTTATATAATCTGTTTTTTTGCCCTGTACATAACTATACAAAAACAATACAGCAATGCAACAATGCAAAAAGAAAAAAAATATTCACAAACATTCATTGGCACGCCCTCATATGCCTGTAGAAATCTCTGTGTCTGGACTCCATGTTTAATATGGTCAGCAGCACACGTAAGAGATGGGCACAAGATAGGTGGGGATGCCAGCGCCGTCCTTGCTCTCCCCCAGTGGGCTCTTCATTATGTCTTTGCTGTGACTGGCACAACTGGATGAATTGGCCGCACGGTTCCATGCTGTGCCGTGCGTGCTGTGCTGCGCCACGTCTTGTCCTTTCTCAGCTGTCTCCCTAGCCAGTATGGTCTCCTCATTGTGCCTTTCATGGATGGTGTGCTGCAGATACCGTCCCTCCTAATCCCCCCTTAGCCAATGGGCCAATTAGACGGCTCGCCCATCAGCAGAACACACGGACAGACAGGCGGGCAGGCGGGCAGGCGGGCGGGCGGGCGGGCGGCCTCTCACAAAGCACGTAATACCAGCCGAGTGTTCCCTACACGAGAGAGGAGAAAGGCGGACATGGCTGGCATGAGGGCTGGGTGGGCGTTCGGGGGATTGTGTACGGACAGAGATGCGGCTCTGTGCTCCCCAAGCGCATGAAGAATGGTGTGTGTGTGTGTGTGTGTGTGTGTGTGTGTGTGTGTGTGTGTGTGTGTGTGTGTGTGTGTGTGTGTGTGTGTGTGTGTGTGTGTGTGTGTGTGTGTGTGTGTGTTGTGTGTGTGTGTGTGTGTGTGTGTGTGTGTGTGTGTGTGTGTGTGTGTGTGTGTGTGTTTGTTCAACTGTTTGCATGTGTGTGTGTGTGTGTGCGTATTTGTTCAACTGTGTGCATGTGTATGTGTGTTGGGGGAGAGGGGAGCCGTGGTGCCCGCTTCCTTGCCCGCCTGCCGAGTTCTGAGCTTGTGCCAGCCTGGCGCTTCTTCTTGCTCTGGATCTCTCCTGGCACGGCAGCACAGCCGTGCCACGTTCCCCTGAGGCTCTCTCTCTCTCTCTCTCTCTCTCCCTCTCTCTCTCTCTCTGTCTCTCTCTCTCTCTCTCTCTCTCTCTCTCATAGCCCATCCTTCTCCAGGCGAGTGCAGACTGGGCTGCAGCGGGAGCCGGCTAATAAGGATAGATGATCGTTTGCCCACCCAGTTAGCCCCCACTCCCCCCCACCCCCCAACACCACCATCTAAAAGCATTTCATTTCATTTCCAGTAACAAAGCACCCCTTCCATGCGCAAATACACTCACACACACACACACACACACACACACACACACACACACACACACACGAGAGAGAAAGAAAGAGAGAGAGAGAGAGAGAGAGAGAGAGAGAGAAAGAGCGAGAGAGAGAGACGCACTCAGACACACACACACACACACACACACACACAGAGAGAGACACACACACACACACGGACAGTGATAGATAGGTGAGTGATTGTATGGAGCAGCTTCTGGTTGAGTGGTTTCGTGTGGCTCAGAATGAAGAGGGCCTTTGCAATGCAAGTGAATGAAGAAAAGGAAAGAGCTGGCACAAAACATGTCTTTCCTCAGGGAGGGAGGGAGGGAGGGAGGGAGAGAGAAAAGAGAGAGAGAGAGAGAGAGAGAGAGAGAGAGAGAGAGAAAGAGAAAGAGGGAGAGAGAGAAATACAGCTAGCAACAGTGACCGCTTGATGCCTAAATGGTCACCACTTTTCTGTGTGTCTATCCATGTGAATTTTTATTTTTTATGTCAGAAAATATAAGTAGGGAGTTGGAAATATTTAACCGCAAGTACTAGACATTGAATGGCCATTCATGAAAGACCAAACCCCCTTTTTGAAAGTTGTTTTGTCGTGTAGCACTTTCCCCCATTGCATTCACTTCCCCCCTCCCTGGGAACATAAAAAAAATATATAGCCTGACACTCAGGAAAGAAAATGCAATATGGACACTCAACTAGGAATAATGGTGCAACATACAGTCACACTGACCACAACAAAAGGGACAGATGTTTACATGACAGTGAATCTTTTTTTTTCCAAGCACTTCCCTCTTCCGTCTTCCTTCTCTTCTCAGTGTGTGCCCTTGCATTTTTTTTTATCTTTTCTCCGTGTTCTCTTCTCCCCTCTTCCATTTCCTTCTTCAGCCAGACCCTCTCTGTCCTTCTCTTCCTCTCTCTCTTGTGCTCTCTACAGTCTATCCCATAATTAGTCCATCTCCTCAGCTCTCTGGTCATTATTCTCTTTCTTCACCACTTCACTCTAATCCTCTCTTCTCTCTTCTCGCCTCCTCCTCCTCTGTCTTTATTTCATCTTCTTCCCTTATTGCCCTCTCCTCTTTTCACCTCTCCTCCCCTCCCCTCCCCTCCCCTCTCCTCTCCTTTCCTCTCCTCTCCTCTCCTCCCCTCCCCTCTCCTCTCCTTTCCTCTCCTCTTTTCACCTCTCCTCTCCTCTCCTCTTCTCCCCTCTCCTCTCCTCTTTTCTCCTCTCCTCTCCTCTCCTCTTCTCCCCTCCCCTCTCATCTCCTCTTTTCACCTCTCTTCTCCTCTTCTCCCCTCCCCTCTACTCTCCTCTCCTTTCCTCTCCTCTTTTCACCTCTCCTCTCCTCTCCTTTCCTTTCCTCTCCTCTTTTTGCCTCTTCTTTCCTGTCTTCTTCACCTCTCCTCTCTTCTCCTCTTCTCCCCTCCCCTCTACTCTCCTCTCCTTTCCTCTCCTCTTTTCACCTCTCCTCTCCTCTCCTTTCCTTTCCTCTCCTCTTTTTGCCTCTTCTTTCCTGTCTTCTTCACCCCTCCTCTTCTCCCCTCCCCTCTCCTCTCCTCTCCTCTCCTTTCCTTTCCTCTCCTCTTTTTGCCTCTTCTTTCCTGTCTTCTTCACCCCTCCTCTTCTCCCCTCTCCTCTTCTCTTCTCTCCATTCCTCTCCTGTCCTCTCTGCGTCTCCTCTTCTCTCTTCCCCTTGCCAGGCTCCTTCTCCTTGTTCACTCTTTGTCCGAGGGTCTGAAAAAGAAAGCCCAGCTCTTAACAGTAATGATGTCAGTGGTTTGGATGATGGCCAAAGGCATTTAGGGGAGTGCAAATTAAATCTGCCTTTTTATTGCCATCTCTCTCTCTCTCTCTCTCTCTCTCTCTCTCTCTCTCTCTCTCTCTCTCTCTCTCTCTCTCTCTCTCTCTCTCTTGTTCTCTCCCTCTATCCTCCCCATTTTTCTTCTGCTCTCTCTCCACACACACACACACACACACACACACACACACACACACACACACACACACACACACTCACACACACACACACACTCACACACACACACACACACTCACAGGCACAGGCACACTCAAAATGCACCTACACACAGCCAATCTCTTTCTTACTCTTTTCCTCTGTTCCCTGTTATGCATTGGACTCTTTTCACCCCTGACTGCAATCTGAATATAATCACCTTCAGTGCTGTCACCCCACCCAGCAGTACACAAATGGGTGACGCAGTCAGGTTAGGAGTGGGCTAGTTTATATTGCTCTCCTCTGATACACTTGCTTTTATTTATTTCTCACCTATTTTTCTGTTATTTCTTTAAAAGTAGGCATCTGCAATTAGGGTGTTCGTTGGACCACGCACCTAAAACAATTTCTCAAACTAGCTCAGTCACTTCAAAGAGTCGTGCAAAGTTGTTCAAATTGAATTACTTGGACAAAGGATGTCTCAATGTGAAACTGTCTTGTTTTATTACCGTGACAAGACTGTGATGCAGCTGACTGTGTAGAGGAAGTGTGTCTACACATTAGATCAGCACATGGTGAGAGTTACAGTCTCTCTCTCTCTCTCTCTCTCTCTCTCTCTCTCTCTCTCTCTCTCTCTCTCTCTCTCTCTCTCTCCTCTTTCACTGCTCCCCTTCTCACTGAGTTTGTGTCTTGGTGTGTGTGTGTGTGTGTGTGTGTGTGTGTGTGTGTGTGTGCTGGTATGTCCTTGTCATCTATATGTGTGTGTGTGTGTGTGTGTGTGTCTGTGTGTGTGTGTGTGCGTGTGTGTGTGTGTGTGTGCGTGTGTGTGTGTGTGTGTGTGTGTGTGTGTGTGTGTGTCTTTGTGAGATGTCTGAGAGACAGACAGACTGAGTGAGTGTGTGTGTGTGAGAGAGTGTGTAAGAGAGAGAGAGAGAGAGAGAGAGAGAGAGAGAGAGAGAGAGAGAGAGAGAGAGACACACACACACACACTCCAGTCCTCCAGCGGTTCCACCTGCGTTGTCCAGGATTTGGTATGCAGCACAAGCCCTGACTGCCTCCCCACAAGATGTGTCCCAACTCCCAGCTAGCTCTGCATCTGCTGCCTCCCCACAAGATGTGTCCTAACCCCAGCTAGCTCTGCATCTGCTGCCTCCCCACAAGATGTGTCCGAACTCCCAGCTAGCTCTGCATCTGCTGCCTCCCCACAAGATGTGTCCTAACTCCCAGCTAGCTCTGCATCTGCTGCCTCCCCACAAGATGTGTCCTAACTCCAGCTAGCTCTGCATCTGCTGCCTGGCAGAGGAGGAGGAAAGAGAAAAAAAATCTCCCTGCTCTCCCTCTGCCTTTTCCCTCCTCCCTAAGAACCACCGAAAAAAAGCCTCTAAATTGCTATCGCTACATTTATTAACTGTGCCACTGCTCACTGCTGACAAGAGCTAATTAGCCTCCCTGCTCTCTGTGCTTTGTAAATGGCCAACTCTTTGCCGACTATAGTCAATAAACACAACCACGTGAAGGGGGGAAAAAATGCTAAGAGCATTACTCACAGAATAGAAGGGCCTACCCATCAATGCTTTTTCCCCCTACAAGCTTCATTTCGAAGCGGATTGGTATCTTTGCCAAGCATTTTTCCCTTTTTTTGTAAGGTACTGTTATACTTTGCTACATATTTCTAACTCTCCATTCCATCTATTTTGCTGGTCAGTGAAAAGAAAATGATAGAATTGTAAAGGTTTGCCAGCCTTGTCAGTATCTTAAAAATGTTCTCGCAGTAGCTTGTCTGTAAGCCACACCACATGGGGGTCTGACAGACAGACTGAGCCTGTCTCTCTCTCTCTCTCTCTCTCTCTCTCTGAATTCCAAATAGAATGTTTTTGTTTTATGTAAATGGCGCCGCTCAGACCCAAGTCCTCCGGCGGGCGGCTGGTCGGAGGGAGGGAGGCATTTGTAATTCAGAGCGCTAGCTGCCACTCAGGAGGGGCCGCCGCTGCTGCAGGTGGGCCGGGCAAGGTGCTCTCTTGGGTCTCTCCTCCGTTCCGCACTTATTACCTGAGATCCGCGCGCTTCTCGTTTGTTCATTTTCAATTTGTCCCCCCAGTTCCCATGGCTTATCGACACATATACAAAACAATCTGTCCCCGTAGAAGGAGTTTGTTTAATTAAACCGCTCAATTCCCTGGACTGTGTGTGTGTGTGTGTGTGTGTGTGTGTGTGTGTGTGTGTGTGTGTGTGTGTGTGTGTGTGTGTGTGTGTGTGTGTGAGAGAGAGAGAGAAAGAGAGAGAGAGAGAGAGAGAGAGAGAGAGAGAGAGAGAGAGAGAGAGAGAGAGAGAGAGAGAGAGAGAGAGAGAGAGAGAGAACGCAAGTGAGCACCTCGGTTTGTGTGTGTCTGTGCAAAGGTTTGTGTGGACAGGCCCATTTATTAGTTTGTGTTTCTGTTTGTGCTTACTGTGTGAACATCCTCCAACCTCTCTTTCACCTTCAGAGGCCATGGCAGTACCTCTCTCTCTCTCTCTCTCTCTCTCTCTCTCTCTCTCTCTCTCTCTCACACACACACACACACACACACACACACACACACACACACACACACACACACACACACACGCACACACACACACACACATACACACCCTACCCCTGTAACCCACTCCCTCATCCCCTGCCCAGTGGAGGCATAAAGGGGGCATAGGCAGGGCAGAGGACACCAAAGCAGGTCGTGGGGATTGTGTGATTAGGGGATGAGAGGCTGAGGGGCTCCGGCGGGTCGGGCTGGGAGCAGAGACAGCAGGGCTGTGAAAGCCCAATAGCCCTGCCTGGCCCATCCCTGGGGTGCTACCTGCACCACGTGCGTTTGTGAAGCCAGGCAGAAACAGGGTTATATAAGGGAGAGAATGAGAGGGAGAGAGAGAGAGAGAGAGAGAGAGAGAGAGAGAGAGAGAGAGAGAGAGAGAGAGAGAGAGAGAGAGAGAGAGAGAGAGGAAGATAGAGTGTAGGACAGAAAGCAAGAATGACTGAAAGGGCATAAAAATTTGAGCATGAGAGAGTCAGGGGGAGTGGGGAAGAGAGAGAGAGAGAGAGAGAGAGAGAGAGAGAGAGAGAGAGAGAGAGAGAGAGAGAGACAGAGAGAGAGAGAGAGAGAGAGAGAGAGAGAGAGATAGACAAGGAGAGAGAGAGAGAGAGAGAGGGAGAGCAAAGAGGGTAGATGAGGACCATGGATTGAGCTGTTGGTCACTGGTGGAGGGACTGAGAGCCCCCCTACTCCCCCACCCCCACCCCCTCCACCTACTACTCCCCCAGCCTCCCTAGCCGCCACGGCGTGGCTCTGGGGTGAAGGGGGCAGCCGGTGGTCAGGGCACAGAGGGAGATGCTGTAATGATTCCTGCCCCCCCTGCAGTCTGCTCAGACGTGGCCGGGGTGCAAGATGAGGTCCACGCCGCGCCACGCTGCTCGGCTCCGCCTGTACCTGCACTTCAGGGGTCATGTCCACACACACACACACACACACACACACACACACACACACACACACACACACACACACACACACACGCTCAGAGGAAGCGAACAAGATGAAGAGGAAAAGAAGAGAGAATTGGTTCTGTCTTGTCTGCGTCCCATTTATAAACCAACGACTGACCAGTCAAACAGATAAATCATTTGGAAGCCATATATGTTTGTTAGTCAATACCCTTTTGACACCGAATGAATTTGCAAGCATTTCCCAGTGTTGCATTTCATTCATTATTGTAAGTGGCATTGCTAATTAATATTCCCAGTAATTCATTTGAGGAGTTAGCCCCCGAACGCATGAACACAGGTTACTGTGACCTTTATCTTCACAAATAACAGGACTGGGCAGGCAGAGAGGCTTGAGTCGGCGTGTGATCGTATCTCTTGATCCCTTCACGTCTCCCAACCCATCTGTTTCTCAGGTTTACTGTCTTTTTTTCCCTTCCCTCCTCCAGCGAGATGCTTTTTCAGACAGTGTCTCTGAACCCTGTGTTAGGGGACAGCGTGTTCTCTCGCTTAATTACGCTTTCGTTTGAATATGTATGCAAGGTGGCATCTGTTCTGACTGTGTGTGTGTGTGTGTGTGTGTGTGGGGTTGGTGGATAAGGTGGAAAGATTTGTGTATGCTGGTGGAGGAAGAGTGTGTGTGTATAGTTTCATATTCTTAGCTGACACATTTGCACCAGAGGTGAACTTTGTTATTTGATGTTTGATATTTTTTTTTTTAATCGTAAATGAGTGCATTTGTTATTGTGCAAAGCTGCACCCACAAACTGTACAGTGTTGTTATTGTCAGTTAATACTCTGCATTGCGCCAGTGTGCTGTTTACGTCTGCATGCTAGTTTGTCCATCAAAATCCATTGGATTTGTCAAAAGTGGATTTGACGGTTGAAACATTTTTTTCCCCCTCTTTCTCTCCCTCGCTGTGAGCCATTACCGGATCATTCTAAAAACTGCTTGACAGTTTGTCACTGCCTTATTAGACTGGAGGGCCAGAAGCTGAACCTTAGCTGTCACTTTATGTAAGTGATGTAGTCCAGCCATCTCCCCTGCCTGCCTTGCTCCGCCTGCTTGACAAGCAGCTAGCATCCAACACAACTCTCTCTCTCTCTCTCTCTCTCTCTCTCTCTCTCTCTCTCTCTCTCTCTCTCTCTCTCTCTCTCTCTCTCTCTCTCTCTCTCTCTCTCCTCTTCTTTACCTCTGCCTCTTATTTTCTGTCCCTTGCTTGCTGTCTGCGTTGTGTTTATCAGTTTAGCGCGCTGCTAAGGACATTTTTCTCCTCTCTGTCATTATCCCCAAACCTTTCTGCTCTAACCACCTGCTTCTACACAGCAGCTAATATTACTTGCCGTGTGTGTTGTGTGTTGTGTGTGTGTGAGTGTTTCATTTTGGACTCTGACAGATAGCCTATGCCGTGGCTACTGTAATGTAAGAGAGCTAGACGAATCAGGGCAACTGTGGCGTTTGAACTTGGATAGCCAACAGTGGTGTTATACATTAGGCGGCTAATCGTTATTGGCTGGTAGCTCTGATAAGTTCATTATAATTTGAGCAACACCTCTTAAAGCCTCAATTAAAAATAATGTTGGAACATTATGGAACATTATTTCCAGTGCACTTCTTATATTCCAGCCTAGGTACCTGAGTTCTTACGCCTGTAAATGTGAACATAATGTAGATTATACTTACAGTGATTGCTCTGGAAAGTTCCGAAGGCTTCAGGAACAAAACATTTCTTTGCTGTAAGCCCTGGAACTCTGAATGAAATGAACTAAATCAGGAAAACTGTAAGAAAAGAGACAGATTAAGCTTGTGTCAGGCTAGCTCTAAGTTTAAGTTTAAGTAAGTTTATTTTCTCCATATTGGTGTTGCACTGTCTACAGTTTTACTGCAGAGTAAATAAGCCCTCCACTACATTTACACCAACTGTGTGTGTGTGTGTGTGTGTGTGTGTGTGTGTGTGTGTGTGTGTGTGTGTGTGTCTGTGGACACACGTTCACATGTGCAGCAGGAGTAAGACATGATTTCAAGCCTTTTTGGCAGAACCAAATCAGTGTCAGTCTCACTCAAGGGTCCTGGAAGACAGACTGGCCACACAAGAGGCTGAATCACCCCTGACAGTTCAATCCATCTGCTCCTGTGGTTCATCATCAGCACACACACACACACACACACACACACACACACACACACACACACACACACACACACACATACACACACGGCTGGCAAAGCGGCTCCAATGCCCGCCACTGACTGACTGTCACCCTCTTAGCCCTATACTGGCAGTTCATTTGTCAAAGCCTTCAGGACAGACAATAGCAGTGGATAGGGTGCTATGCTATTCTATGCATGGGTTAGAAGCTCAAGCCCAAGCCGTGCCTGGTTTGTCTGGCTGGTGCTGGTAGCCACATTTTTTGAGTTTGGTGGAATCAAAGTAATATTTTCTTTTTTTGCTCACTGATATATGGATGTCGGTTAAAGTTGGCGATGGAGAACATAGCAGAAACTTTCTTCACATTGATTTCTTCTCTGCTGCTTCAGACTTCAGACTTTTTTTTTTTCTTTGGGCCTTTTTATTCTTTTTTATTGCATTTGAAAGGAATGCCTATTAATGTGTCCAAGGCCATAGCTGTTCCTTCTTCTAAGTAGTTTCTTTTTGAATGAATATTTTGCATATGCTTGAGAGAGAGAGAGAGAGAGAGAGAGAGAGAGAGAGAGAGAGAGAGAGAGAGAGAGAGAGAGAGAGAGAGAGAGAGAGAGAGAGAGAGAGAGAGAGAGAGAATTGTTGGGTGAAATAGGGAAAGAATTTATTTCACTGTGATCTTTAGCCCTTTCTTTTCAACTATTTCCTTCCTAAATCAATTGGGCTGCCTTGCCGTAATCCTTTTAATTCATTTCCTAATGCCCTCAGCCCAACTCAACACAGCATTATGAAGTACACTCATCTGTGTAACAAATTCTAAGTGCTTTTAAAGCATCTTCCCCCAAGTTGTGCCGCGCTAGTCCCCAGATAGTTAGCTTGCCGCGGCAGCGAGTGCAGAATCAATATCCAGGTTAATTTAAATGAATTATGTAGCATCCACAGCACAGTAACGAGAGCCACAGAAATGAAACAAATCGATCAGTTCAGCGCCCGCTCATGCCTCCCCCACATTACTAATGTTGACTGTGCATTAACTCTGTCGATCAAATCAGCGTGTGTGTGTAGGTGTGTGTGTGTGTGTGTGTGTGTGTGTGTGTGTGTGTGTGTGTGTGTGTGTATGTGTGTGTTTATGTGTGTGTGTGTTTGTGTAGGTGTGTGTATTTGTGTGTTTATGTGTGTGTGTGTGTGTGTGTGTGTGTGTGTGTGTGTGTGTGTGTGTGTGTGTGTGTGTGTGTGTGTGTTTGTGTGTGTGCCTGTCTGTGAGCTTGCTCACATATTGGCATGTGTGTTTGTGAAAATGACTGCCACCATTTGTTTATGTCTTGAGGTAATAACCCTCTAATGTGCTTTTGTGTCCATAAAGAATAATATGCTGAATAGAGATAGCATCTCCCGAGCCGAGCGCTGGGGTGGGAATGCTTATCTGGAAGCACAAGATGGCTAACTATCTAGGCCTGCCAAATGCCTCTCTAAAACCTCTCTGAAAGCTAGTTAGGGCCCGAGCACCGAGGTGCACGAGCCCGGAACGGGCTTGTGCACCGACCGGTGCGAAGCCCTATTGCTTTTGTAAGGATTTGTCATTATTATTATTAGGGCCCGAGCACCGAGGTGCACGAGCCCGGAACGGGCTTGTGCACCGACCGGTGCGAAGCCCTATTGCTTTTGTAAGGATTTGTCATTATTATTATTATTATTATTATTATTATTATTATTATTATTATTATTTTTCTTCCCCTGGTTCCGGCCATTTTTGACCCCTTTCCCGTGCACGAAAACTCATGAAATTTTGCACACACCTTGGAAGTATGGCACACTAGAGGTATACAGAGGCATGGACTTGGGTGTGGCCCAGGGACTCTGTAGCGCCCCCTAAAGTAAAAAATTACATTGGGCTCTATGGGGCCGGACACCCACTGAACTTTAATGTACTCCTCGGACACCGTTGGTCAGATTCCTGTGAAATTTGGTAGACATGATGCCAAGATGTTGCTGATGTAAAATTGCGAAGGGATTATTCATACCCTTTACAATTTCAAAATGGCGGATGAGTGAAATATGGGAAAAACTGAAAAAACGGAAATGTGTCATTAGATCGCAGGGTGTTGATGGAATCGTCTGAATGTCATTTACAAATTTATAGATATTATCCTTACGACGACATTCATACACTTAATGGGCGTGGTTGTTACAGCGCCACCAACTGGCAAGGTGGAGAAAGTACAGAAATTGACATTAAGTGCCATGGTTGGCATATACTTTGAGCTACGCGCACAAAATTTGGTAGGTGTGTGTGTCTCCCCAAGACGAACAACTTTCGTATTACATTGCATTAGCCACGCCCAACAGGAAGTGAGGTAATAAGGAGTGTAAAAATTTGGACACACAGTGAACTTTAACGTACTCGTCGGACACGGTATGTCAGATTCAATTGAAATTTGGTGTACATGACCTCTAGATGCTGCTGATGCTAAATTGCGAACGGATTTTTGATATTTCGTAATATGTTGTAATAACAATATTATGAAATTGTATGATTTTAATAGCTCATCACGAAACAGGAAGTGTGTCATAAAATCACACTGCATTAACCGATTGGTCTGAAACTTCACAGGTTCATAGATGGTATGACTGTGATGACATCTAGACACCCCGTGGGCGTGGCTGTTATAGCGCCACCACCTGGCCAAGCAGGAAAAGTGCTAGAAATTGACTATGCTTTAACCGATTGATCTGAAACTTCACTGGTTCATAGATGGTATGACTGTGATGATTTCTAGACGACCCGTGGGCGTGCCTGTTATAGCGCCACCATCTGGTCAAGCAGGAAATGTGCCAGAAATTGACAATGCTTTACCCGATTGATCTGAAACTTCACTGGTTCATAGATGGTATGACTGTGATGATATCTAGACACCCCATGGACATGCCTGTTATAGCGCCACCACCTGGTCAAGCCGGAAATGTGCCAGAAATTGACAATGCTTTACCCGATTGCCCCTAGTGGTCAAATATTATAACTTGGAAACGGTTTGATGTAGCTTATCCAAACTTAGTATATGGACTCCTGACCATGTTCTGACCACGCATAATCATGAAACGAAACTCTGTAACGCCCCTAGTGGTCAAATATTATAACTTGGAAACGGTTTGACGTAGCTTATCCAAACTTAGTATATGGACGCTTGACCGTGTACTGACCACACAGAATCATGAATCGAAACTGTCTAGCGCCCTCTAGTGGTCAAATATGATAACTTGGGAACGGTTTGACGTAGCTTATTCAAACTTGGTATATGGACTCCTGACCGTGTTCTGACCACGCATAATGATGAATCGGAACTCTCTAGCGCCCTCTAGTGGTCAAATATGATAACTTGGACACGGTTTGACGTAGCTTATCCAAACTTGGTATATGGACTCCTGACCGTGTTCTGACCACGCAAAACCATGAATCGAAACTCTCTAATGCCCCCTTGTGGTTGAACATTATAACTTGGAAACGGTTTGACCTATCATAGCCAAAGTTGGTACTCAGACTGTGGACCACCTTCTGAACATGTAGTATAACGTGAATCTCTGTAGCGCCCCTACTAAGAGAAAGAGTTTAAAAGGCAGACTGAGTGAGTGTGTGACAGTGAGTGTCTGCGAGTGTAAAAAATGAGGGTGAGACAAAGATAGCACACCTGTTCCGAGTGAATGTGCCTTCACTGTGTACCATTGTTGCGATATGCACTCTTTGCGGTGCACCTGGTGCGAGGGCCCGTCATCGCCACTTGTGGCTTTAATTATTATTATTTTTCTTCCCCTGGTTACGGCCATTTTTGACCCCTTTCCCGTGCATGAAAACTCATGAAATTTTGCACACACCTTGGAAGTATGGAACACTAGAGGTATACAGAGGCATGGACTTGGGTGTGGCCCAGAGACTCCATAGCGCCCCCTAAAGTAAAAAAATACATTGGGCTCTATGGGGCCGGACACCCACTGAACTTTAATGTACTCCTCGGACACCGTTGGTCAGATTCCTGTGAAATTTGGTAGACATGATGCCAAGATGTTGCTGATGTAAAATTGCGAAGGGATTATTCATACCCTTTATAATTTCAAGATGGCGGATGAGTGAAATATGGGAAAAATTGAAAAAAGGAAAAGTGTCATTAGATCGCAGGGCGTTGATGGAATTGTCTGAAAGTCATTTACAAAGTTATAGATATTATCATGACGCCAACATTCATACACTTAATGGGCGTGGTTGTTGCAGCGCCACCATCTGGCAAGGTGGAAAAAGTACAGAAATTGACATTAAGTGCCATGGTTCACATATACTTTGAGCTGCACGCACAAAATTTGGTAGGTGTGTGGGACTCCCCAAGACGAACAATTTTTGTATTACATTGCATTAGCCACGCCCAACAGGAAGTGAGGTATTAAGGAGTGTAAAAATTTGGACACACAGCGAACTTTAACGTACTTGTCGGACACGGTATGTCAGATTCAAGTGGAATTTGGTGTACATGACCTCTAGATGTTGCTGATGCTAAATTGCGAACGGATTTTTGATACTACGAAATATGTTGGAATAACAATATTATGAAATTGTATGATTTTAATAGCTCATCACGAAACAGGAAGTGTGTCATAAAATCACACTGCATTAACCGATTGGTCTGAAACTTCACAGGTTCATAGATGATATGAGTGTGATGATATCTAGACACCCCGTGGGCGTGGCTGTTATAGCGCCACCACCTGGTCAAGCAGGAAATGTGCTAGAAATTGACAATGCTTTACCCGATTGATCTGAAACTTGACTGGTTCATAGATCGTGTGCCTGTGATTATATCTAGACACCCCGTGGGCGTGGCTGTTATAGCGCCACCACCTGGCCAAGCAGGAAAAGTGCCAGAAATTGACTATGCTTTACCCGATTGATCTGAAACTTCACAGGTTCATAGATTGTGTGCCTGTGATTATATCTAGACACCCCGTGGGCGTGCCTGTTATAGCGCCACCACCTGGTCAAGCAGGAAAGGTGCTAAAAGTGCTAGTGGTCAAAAATTATAACTTGGAAACGGTTTGACATAGCTTATCCAAACTTGGTTTATGGACTCCTGACCGTGTTCTGACCACGCATAACCATGAATCGAAACTCTGTAGCGCCCCTAGTGGTCAAATATCATAACTTGGAAACGGTTTGACGTAGCTTATCCAAACTTAGTATATGGACTGTTGACCGTGTACTGACCACACAGAATCATGACTTGAAACTGTCTAGCGCCCTCTAGTGGTCAAATATGATAACTTGGGAACGGTTTGACGTAGCTTATTCAAACTTGGTATATGGACTCCTGACCGTGTTCTGACCACGCATAACGATGAATCGAAACTCTCTAGCGCCCTCTAGTGGTCAAATATGATAACTTGGACACGGTTTGACGTAGCTTATCCAAACTTGGTATATGGACTCCTGACCGTGTTCTGACCACGCAAAACCATGAATCGAAACTCTCTAATGCCCCCTTGTGGTCGAACATTATAACTTGGAATCGGGTTTGACCTATCATAGCCAAAGTTGGTACTCAGACTGTGGACCACCTTCTGAACATGCAGTATGACTTATGTGATTCTCTGTAGCGCCCCTACTAAGAGAAAGAGTTTAAAAGGCAGACTGAGTGAGTGTGTGACAGTGAGTGTCTGCGAGTGTAAAAAATGAGGGTGAGACAAAGATAGCACACCTGTTCCGAGTGCATGTGCCTTCAATTAGAGAGTTAGAGAATATGTTGGAATAACAATATTATGAAATTGTATGATTTTAATAGCTCATCACGAAACAGGAAGTGTGTCATAAAATCACACTGCATTAACCGTTTGGTCTGACACCTCACAGGTTCATAGATGGTATGACTGTGATGACATCTAGACACCCCGTGGGCGTGGCTGTTATAGCGCCACCACCTGGCCAAGCAGGAAAAGTGCCAGAAATTGACTATGCTTTACCCGATTGATCTGAAACTTCACAGGTTCATAGATCGTGTGCCTGTGATTATATCTAGACACCCCGTGGGCGTGGCTGTTATAGCGCCACCACCTGGCCAAGCAGGAAAAGTGCCAGAAATTGACTATGCTTTACCCGATTGATCTGAAACTTCACAGGTTCATAGATCGTGTGCCTGTGATTATATCTAGACACCCCGTGGGCGTGGCTGTTATAGCGCCACCACCTGGCCAAGCAGGAAAAGGGCCAGAAATTGACTATGCTTTACTCGATTGATCTGAAACTTCACAGGTTCATAGATCGTGTGCCTGTGATTATATCTAGACACCCTGTGGGCGTGCCTGTTATAGCGCCACCACCTGGTCAAGCAGGAAAGGTGCTAAAAGTGCTAGTGGTCAAAAATTATAACTTGGAAACGGTTGGACATAGCTTATCCAAACTTGGTTTATGGACCCCTTGTGGTCGAACATTATAACTTGGAAACAATTTGACCTATCATAGCCAAAGTTGGTACTCAGACTGTGGACCACCTTCTGAACATGCAGTATGACTTATGTGAATCTCTGTAGCGCCCCTACTAAGAAAAAGAGTTTAAAAGGCAGACTGAGTGAGTGTGTGACAGTGAGTGTCTGCGCGTGTAAAAAATGAGGGTGAGACAAAGATAGCACACCTGTTCCAGGTGAATGTGCATTCACTGTGTATCATTGTTGCGATATGCACTCTTTGCGGTGCACCTGGTGCGAGGGCTCGTCATCGCCGCTTGCGGCT
>JAODXP020000012.1:20343487-20371247 GCA_027497455.2 Sardinella longiceps | reverse complement strand
AGAGAGGTGAGGTATGGAAGAAAGAGGAGAGAAGAAGAAAAGAAAGGAAAAGAAGAAGAGTAAAGCTCAGCTGAAAGCATTGAGAGGATGAGGAGGAGAGGTATGGAGAAGAAAGGAGGATAGGAAGAGGAGAGGACGAGGAGGAGAGGTATGGAGAAGAAAGGATAGTAAACAGCACATTGAGAGGAGGATCAGGAGAGGAATGGAGAAAAGAGGAGGAGTAGAGAAGGAGGAGAGGTATGGAGTAAAAAAGGAGAGATGAGAGATATGGAGAAGATAGGAGAGGCAGAGAGAAGAGGTGAGCTGAGAGTATTGAGAGGAGTGAGAGAGGAGAAGAAAAAAAGCAATGAAGAAGGGAATAGCTGAAAGTATTCAGCATAGAGGGGGTGAAAGCATTGGACATAGATGGAGAGGAGGAGAGGTATAGAAAAGAAAGGAGGAGGAGAGAAGAGAGAAGAAGGAGGGATGGAAGAGAGAGGAGGGAGGAGGGGAAATGAGCAATGAAGGGAATAGTATAGCTGACAGCATTAAGAGGAAAAGAAGAAAAGAAGGGAGGAAGAGAAAATGAAGAGGGAGGAGATGGAGATAGAGGGATAGAGGAAATGATGAGAGGAGTATGGCTGAGAGAGAGGGAGGAAGAAGAAAACAGCAGAGGAAAAGAAGAGGAGAGAGATGGGAGGAAATAATAGGAGGAGAGAGATGAGAGAGCAAAAGAGAAGGAGAGAGAGGAAAAGAGAAGAGAGAGAGAGAGAGAGATGAATAGAGAGGAAAAGAGGAGGAGAATAGATGGTGTGCGGTGAAGCTCAGAAGTGTGTGCTGTCGGCCACGTCTGCAGTTTCACGCAGGTGTCTGTGTGTGTGTGTGTGTGTGTGTGTGTGTGTGTGTGTGTGTGTGTGTGTGTGTGTGTGTCTGTGTTTCACACACCGCTGGTGAGGAGCGGAAGAAATCGATGCTCCGCACCTCACAGCAGCCTGCCCTTGAGCAGCGCGAAGGGCACACACACACACACACACACACACACACACACACACACACACACACACACACACACACACTCTCTCTCTCTCTCTCTCTCTCTCTCACACACACACACACACACACACACACACACACACACACACACACACAAGCTTGACCAGCACACTGCAAAACAAAGCTCAGCTGGCAAACAAGACTGCCTGAAAGATTAAGGTCCAAAAAATGTCTTGTGTCTCTTCCCATCTTCATTCTGCTGTAATCTCTCCAGCAGGGCAGGGATGGTGCCTGTGTGTGTGTGTGTGTGTGTGTGTGTGTGTGTGTGTGTGTGTGTGTGTGGATGCCCACTTTCTATCGAATAGTAATTAACCCTACACAATCAGGATTAGGCGGTCAGCGATACACTTGTTGAAATCACACAAGCATGAAAGACAACAAAGGTGATCGATGGCTCAACAGTCTGAGCCGTGTGTTACTCAAATCTTTATGAGCAATAACTTCATTAACACCTCGATTGCCACTGCAAACAAAGAAAAACAAACCAATAAAAGGTAAATTAATGGATTTAAAAAATCAAAATAAAAAATGCCATGATACTTTTATGATGTGAGTGATTGTGTGAATGATTGTTTCATCCATGTTTTCTTTTTTTCATGTAAGTTGTGCCACCAGAACTAATGTTAAATCGAAAAGCGAAAGCTCAGATTCATGTGATCATTTCCATCATGCATTAGCATAGCATTAGCATGCCAAGTTGTGTCTGCTATGGATGTGACCAAAAGTACAGTACATTGTCCATGGAAGTAAATCCTAAAATTGGCACAATGATGGGACAATGTACAGTGTTTTTTTTTTTTTTTTTTTTTCATAAAACCAACTACATAAACAAAGGAATAAAAACGTCTCTGACACCAACTGAACGTGTTAATGCTAAAAAGGATCTTTTGACAGTAGATCGGTATCAGCTGAAGAGAGAAAGATACTGTTTTTATTATGTGTTTTGGATGTACTACAGGTATGAAGCCTTAATAAATAAAACACAGCTTTTCTGACAATCTTGGGAATATATGGTAATAAATAACAGTAATAGTCTCAGAAAATAACACCTTAATTATCACCTTTATTTGTTAAACAATTAAATCAGTGTTATTTGTTCCAATTTGGTAATATTAGAAAATGAAATTGCATCTTAATATTGCATCTTAATATCTTGTGAGACATAACAAAATCACCACACACACACACACACACACACACACACACACACACACACACACACACACACACACACAGATAGGTTTTTGTACTGGTGTACTGGTGCACGCCTAAACATTCACACACGCACACACACACACACACACACACACACACACACACACACACACACACACACACACACATAGGAGTTGGTAAATGACTAACCCAAACTGTAGACGCAGCACAAAGTACAAAAGTGGCTAATTGAATCCTGTTGGGAGTGGAGCATCTCTCTCTGCAACAGGACATGTTAGCCTGGGGCTGTGCAACACACACACACACACACACACACACACACACACACACACACACACACACACACACACACACACACACACACACACACACACACAACGCACACACACACACACACACACACACACACACACACACACACACACACACACATACTCCATGGGGCTGTGCAACACCACACAGCTATGAGCCCAAAGTGGCATCACACACAGACACACACACACACACACACACACACACACACACACACACACACACACACACACACACACACACACACACACACACACACACACACACAGTACAGGCACAAGATCCTCACCCATTCAGAGATTGATTTATTTATGTCATCTTCTCAGGCACGGCCTTATCTGAGTCAAGAGGTGTTCACACACACAAGAGGTGTTCCATTTGTGGCCAGACTTGTGAATGGCTTATGGTCTGGTGAAAATCCACATCACTTACAGTAACAGGACAAGAGTATGAAGTGGCCCCTCTCTCCAGTCCCTGCCTCTTACTGTGGCAGCTATGGAATACTCTAGTCTAGAGGGCTAAACATGGAACACTGGGTTAGCATTTGTGACTATGGGTTAGCTTAGCGTTAGCTTGACATATACATAGCATTGCAGTGTTTATTGGCCTTTGCATTTTAGTTTATGAGTATAATTCTCTGACATGTAAGATGAGGGTATAGGTAGAATCAGGCTTTGAAAATGATATTTTGGTTTTCAACTGAAAATGTTTTAGTGTTTCTGGGTTTGGGCCCCATCCAAAAACTGATGTCCCAGGATACAACATCAACAGAAAAAAAAAAAATCTAAACAAACCAAAAAAATTGTCACATGTATGTTTTTTTTAAAAGGTTCCATAATACAGGATTCTTGCAAAGTCTTCCCATCCAAAAAAATGCTGTAAGACACAAAACAAGTGTGTATAGAGTGTAAACAACATAGCTTATTAAACTGAGTCAATACTTAAAGCACCTTTGGACAGAGTGTTCAAAACATCAATGGAGAAAATGAAGAGAGATATTCTTCCATAAACCTGAAGCGTTTCATCGACAGGATAAAACTGAATCGCCCTCTTAGGCCCTTAGAAGTACACACACACACACACACACACACACACACACACACACACACACACACACACTCACACACACACACACAAAAGAGCTGTTCCATCTGAGATTGATCTGAAGTTAGTCATTTGTTGTGCCACACCACTTGTGCCTCATTATTGGCAAGCTCTATAGGAAAACTGACCTTAGCCAATGATACTCATTCAAGTCTACCTGCACGGAGTCAAACACCGCTGACCTCACTACTCCTAACATTCATTCAGAACCATTATTCAAGCCGCTGGCATTTAAAATGATCAATTTGTCGCTGAATACAGGAGTCGTATTCATTATACATGAGGAAGAGGAGTAAGTTATTTTAATCTCATGATCCAGGCGATGGTGGTTGTGAGGGGAGTCCTTACTCAGGCTTAATGAGCACTGTGTGTCTCTGTGTGTGTGTGTGTGTGTGTGTGTGTGTGTGTGCAGCAGTTTCCTGTGCGTTTCACAAAGGCATTAGGAACCCTCCCCTCGTCCTGTTTGATTCCGGAGGATCTCCGATGCTTGTTAATTTGCTGAACTCTTCACCTTCTCCTCGCTTCGCTTTCGCAGCGACACCGCAAAGATGGCAGACGTCACAGACTCCCACACGTACAGCAAACGCAATGCTGAATCACCAGTCAAAGACTCGTTTTGCGATAAAAAAAAAAAAAAAAAAAGCTTCAGAAATGAAGACCACTGTTTCAGACAGCTGTCACCCGTCACGTCTAATCTTTTGAATCCGCAGAGGCAAACAAACGCCTGCTACACAACAGTGTGTGCGTTCCCTGACAGTAATTTTATATATGATTTCTCAAAACAAATGACTTAGCCATCCCTCAGCTGGATATGAGCCTTCAATACAAATGATACAGCAACGATACGGATATCAGTTGGATATGAAGTTAGTGATTTATTTTCAGTTGGTGGTGGTTACGTTCCGTTAGACACATTTTCTTTCCCCCTATCCTGCACTCAATCACTCTGGAGGGAACCAATCAGAACGCAGAACCTCTACAGGGACCCAATCAGAACGCAGAACCTCTACAGGGACCCAATCAGAACGCAGGGACTCTGCAGGGACCCAATCAGAACGCAGGGACTCTGCAGGGACCCAATCAGAACGCAGAACCTCTCAGATTTGCCCTCCGATTCCACACCTTCCTAGCCGACTAGTGTAATTGAATGAACCCATTTACCCCATGCTGTGTCTTTAGTTTTCTATTTGCTTTGCTATAGTTGCACTCTCCCCTTCTCCTTTTCCTTTCTCTCTTTTTTTTTTGTTTTTTTTTTCTATCAAGTTATTATTTGGAAGCCACCTTAATTGAATCAGGCCCCCACGGCATTAATCTTGCGGCCTGAGCTGCTCGCTGCCGGATTACTTGCAGGTCAGGTTTTTACATTCTGTAATTAAGGTCGCTGGGGAGTTCGATGGTCCGCGCGGACTAGAGGGAAGCCATTTACCAGGGTCTTGTTTTCCCCTGGACTGGAGTGAGTGTGTGTGTGTGTGTGTGTTGTGTGTGTGTGTGTGTGTGTGTGTGTGTGTGATTGAGCAACTGAAGCTGGGTGCGGTCTGTGGGTATTATGGGATGTCGGGTGTGTGTGTGTGTGTGTGTGTGTGTGTGTGTGTGTGTGTGTTGGATTATGGTTGCAGCCAAAGGGCATTAATTACGGGGTGCAGAGAGGCGTGATCAAATATGAGTGGGGGGGCACCTTAGGGCCCCCCCCCGACTCCGACTTGCATTCCGCTCCTACGCCCCCATGCCCCTGGGGCTTCTAGAGCTGAGAAGGGCTAAGATAGAAGGCTAGCGTTAAGAGTGAACTCTGTGTGTGTGTGTGTTTGTCTGCCTGCCTGTGTGTGTGTGTGTGTGTGTGTGTGTGTGTGTGTGTGTGTGTGTGTGTGTGTGTGTGTGTCTTGGAGTAGTTGTTTTCAGTTGAGAAAGCATGTAGGTTTTAAGAAACAAGCGAAGTGTATTGTAGGCTTTGAAAAAAAAACTCAACCGCATATGAGTCATAAGAATATTTCTATTTCATTTGCCCTTGCTAATTTAGCATGCAGTTAGCGTCATATTTCTATTACATTTGCCCATGCTAATTTAGCATTCGGTTAGCGGCTAAGGTCTTCACTGGTGTCAACAGCTTTAGCTTTAGCTAGTGCATTAGTCATGAGAGCTGGGCCTTCTGAGAGTTGATGTAACAGCAGCACACTCTCATCCTGCCCATCAACATGGCCTTAGGACTTAGCATTTTAATGAATTCATTCAGCGCTAGTGCTACGCAGATCCACTCTTACAGACCTGAACTCAAACGCCTGCTGTAACGGGACACTAATTAGGATGAGTGCATTAAACTACCCAGGCAGGGAGGGAGGGAGCTTACAGTGTCTGTTGCCTAGGAACTCAGCAGGTAAGCCCATAATAGTCTAATTCTATAACACGGCAGCACTGGATGTAGTATTGTTACATGGCTGAGGAAATTAAAAAGGTGTATATTAAACACACAGTTGAGTTTCATTACTGAATAGTTTTACTGCAACAGGAGAAGGACAGATTAGTGAGAGATGGAAGATGGAATAATGACAAACCGGAAAATAGTTTCCTTTTTAGGCTAATTATCACAAGATAGGCTAGTTTAGTGGGCAGAGTTGTTCCTTATTATGCTAATTAGCAAGGAGAGGCTAGTTTAGTTGGCAGACTTGTTCATTACTATTGTAATTATCACAGATAGGCTAATTTAGTGGGCAGTGTGGTTCGATATTAAGTCTATTAACAAAAATAGGTAATTCACAGAAATATGCTAGTTTAGTGTGCAGTGGGCTTCCTTATTGCAGTAGGCTTATTAGCAAAAAATATGCTTCTTTAATGGACAGGGAATTGTTGAGTTATCAAGGGAAGCCAATGGTGGCATAAGTGTAGCTTTATTTATTAGTTAATTTACTTGTTATGAATATAAAGAATAGACTTTTACTGTAGTTTAAAGATATCTTGATTGATTAACATGCTCATGCTAATGTAGCAGTGTGCGGATGGCTATTAATATTTAGACCCATTTCAGCCCTGATGATAGTTATACTGATTAGTCATTTTGCAACCCTGACACTAAAACAACAACAACCATAATAATAATAATAATTATAATAATAATAATAGCCCCAGCTAGGTTTGAACCCTGATGCTATCAATAATGGTTTGCTCAGTTTCAACCTTGATGATAATGGTAAGACTGATTAGTCCCGCTTCATCCCTTATAATAATAATAATAATAATAATAATAATAATAGTCCAATTTCATCCTTGGGGTTGCTATTTTACCCTCTCCAGACAGTCTACCTCCCACACAGTGAATCACACTAAAACACACAGATTGCACTTTTAGAAATCTACCTACAGTATAAATGACCTTCTCTGTCCCCGCAGATGACAAACAATAATTAATGGCAGCTGTATACGGTGTGTGTCTGGATGCTGTCCCCACCTCTTTGACCCAAAGCTATTTATATGCATATAATGGGCAAATACCAAATTACTGCACTTAGATGGGGGGTTAAAGACAGGGAACAGTGTTCACACACACACACACACACACACACACACACACACACACACACACACACACACACACACACACATACACACATACACACAGAATTCTGTTTCCGGTTATTTCTGGAAGATCAGGCTACGTATCAGTCAGATGCAGATGTCCTTGGTAATCACTAGATGGTATATGTTTACAGTTCGTTCTCACAGAATCTCGCAGGTGCTGTTACAGCTGTCCACATATACCTTTTAGTGTTCACCCATGTCCATTCACTGCTCAGAGATGCACAGTAGTTCTTCTAGAATTTTCCATTGAGAGGCATAAAACTAAAAGCCCTGTTGTCACACAGTCGGGGTGTTATTCTCCAGGCATGAGCTTTTCCAGGGAACGCAAGCGGTGTGTTGACTCGCGCTGTGCAAAAAAGCGTGTGTGTGTGTGTGTGTGTGTGTGTGTGTGTGTGTGTGTGTGTGTGTGTGTGTGTGAAGTCCCGGTGTGTTAGCGGGAATCGTGAGTCCCTTTAAGCTAGCGAGATACAGGCGCTAAAACACACACACACACACACACACACACACACACACACACACTTGAACACATGCACACACACAATAGCACACAAAAGCACACACACCAGCACACATAAACACCCACCAGCACACACAAACACACACCAGCTAAGGAAAAACTAAGCAAAGCATTAGTGTTGGACGGGAAGCAAAAATGAATAAATCATGCAAGCCTTTACACATGACACACACACACACACACACACAAACACACACACACACATCTTATACACATGACTGTGCTCACTAATGCATTCAAGTGAATCCTGACTGATTTGTTCAATTGAGCCATTTAATAATATTTTATAATGATAAAATATAATAGCTCCAAGCTGATGATTTCCCAAAGCTAAGTGACCCCCACTGACTGGGGATAGTGAGAGAACACGGATCTGACACACACACTCACACACTCATACACACACACACACACATACTCACACACACACACACACACACACACACACACGCGGATATGACATTCCGGTGTCTTCTCTGCATAAGCCACAGCACTGCTTATTAAAATCATATTTCAGCTCCCTGCTGTTGACGCTCGGCCGTAATTTTACGGATCACGGCTGTATTATGCGGATGGATATCGTTAAGTTCGCTTAAGGACTCCACTGGAGAGCTTGATGCGTGTGCTGTGATGGAGAGCTCGGAGAAGAGACCCGATACTCACGTGTGTGTGTGTGTGTGTGTGTGTGTGTGTGTGTGTGTGTGTGTGTGTGTGTGTGTGTGTGTGTGTGGAGGATAATGCTTTTAATATGAGGTATGTTTCAATCATGTTTGCCAGTGTTATGCACATTGCAGATAAAATTGGTTTATTACACACACACACACACACATATAAACTGTCAAACACACAATGTCTGACGCACATACATACACAAGCATCCCCACTGTATTCTCTTCATCTAACGCCATATACACACATAAACACACACACAATCTCTGACACACATATATACAATCTAACACACACACAAACAAACACACACACACACACACACACACACACACACACACACACACACACACACACACACACACACACACACACACACAAACAGTCTCTGACAGACATACACAAACACACACACACACACACACACACACACACACACACACACACACACACACACACACACCCGCTAGGTAAATACATAGAAGCCTCTATGAAAGCGTTTCGTCTCCTCTGCCCAAACATACATATGGAGGAGTGTGTGTGTCCTCTTTCTATTTTACGGGCCAGCTGCTGTGCAATGCATACAGGAGAGGGGGACAAAGACATTGAATAAAACATAAAGATCTGGACCAACATTATGTGGAGCAACAGCACACTCCCCAAACCCACGCGCATGCACACACACACACACACACAGGAATACACACACACACACACAGGAATACACACACGCACACACACAGGAATACACACGCACACACACAGACACTCACAGGAACACACACACACACACAAGCAGGAATACACATGCACACACACACACACACACACTCACTTTGTAGTCCTCCCCTGCCTAATTCTGCAAGTGGAGAAGGCGCGGGTGCTTTTCTGCTTGCTGGACCATACCGACAGAACCAATGAGCTGAACAGGGATAACATTATAAGCCCAGTGTTTTTGGAGCTGCAGGCTACTATGGTGTGTGTGTGTGTGTGTGTGTGTGTGTGTGTGTGTGTGTGAGAGAGAGCGTGGCCAGCCGTTGGTTAGGTGCTTGCTTGCTTGGTCGGGCAGCCGTCTCACCAGGTGTATACGTAATGACCAAACGCAAATGTCAGTGCCACCATTAAAGGATGTTTGGACGTGTGTGTGTGTGTGTGTGTGTGTGTGTGTGTGTGTGTGTGTGTGTGTGTGTGTGTGTGTGTGTGTGTGTCTGTGTTTGTGTGTGTCTCTGTGTGTGTGTGTGTGTGTGTGTGTGTGTGTGTGTGTGTGTGTGTGTGTGTCTGTGTGTCTGTGTGTGTGAGTGATACATAAACACACAGAAGAAAATACTCATTGCAGGTTATTCTACTGTGGAAACACACACACACACACTCGTGCATTAACACACAAACACACACACACATTTTTCTTTTTCCTAAAGAAACTGTAATATGAGGATTAATTGTAATTCTATTATTTCTATTCTATTGTATTTATTTATTTATTTATTTATTTATTTATTTGTGTTATTATTTATTTATTTATTTACTTATTTATTTACTCAGTAGGTTTGTTGACTCTTGAGCTCGACTCAAACACCAAGACGACAGGCTGCTCTTTCTCCGTCACCCCAGATTCCCGATGTTGGCGCCACCGAGGCGGAAACGATCAGTGGCGCTAGCGATCAGTGGCGCTAGCGATCAGTGGCCCTAGCCCCAGTGTAAAGCAATTAATCAGTTAGTCAGTGGCGTAATTGCCTTTGAGGACTTATCGAGCACGGCTCCCATGTGGAGTACACAGCACAACCCTGCAGTGCTGAACTGGGCTGGGCTGAGTTACACTGTGCTGCCACTCAGCCACTCAGTCACTGGAGCATCTCTCAGCTCTATTGCCCTCTGCAGGTTGGGACCGGTACTGCAACAGTGACCAGTGATATTCCCCAGTGTACAGAAATGTCGTCTTAACTAGAATATTTCCATAGCAAATGACTGTGTGCACTTTGTTGATGGGATTTTGTGCGTGTAATGCTTTTTGGGGCTGGCCAGCTGCTGAGTGTTAAATTTGTTATGCAGTTATTAAATCACCACATACACATTCATTTATTTCTACAGTCTGTTGTAGACACAGCACTTGGGCTTATTGACTCTGACATTGACAAATGGGCAAACACTCAAATAGGTCATTGCAATAGCCATAAATAAGACTACTCCACCTCTACAGAAGTGTGTGTGTGTGTGTGTGTGTGTGTGTGTGTGTGTGTGTGTGTGTGTGTGTGTGTGTGTGTGTGTGTGTGAATGTGAGGGAGAGAGAACAGGCACGAGAGTTTGTTAGTGTGTGTGTGAGTGTGTGTGTGTGTGTGTGTGTGTGTGTGTGTGTGTGTGTGTGTGCAAATGCAGTGTGTGTGTGTGTGTGTGTGTGTGTGTGTGTGTGTGTGTGTGTGTGTGTACTGTTGTGTGTGCAAATGCGTGTGTGTGTGTGTGTGTGTGTGTGTGTGTGTGTGTGTGTGTGTGTGTGTGTGTGTAGAAAAAGGAACTAAAACAGTGTTTCGTGTACGTAACCCTACACAACAAAGCGACTCGTCTGCCCAACTGTAATTTTAGTCACTGGCGTTTTCCTCCTTCTCAGTCCTGCTTCAGGCTCCAGGGATTAATTGGCTGTAGATATAGCTTTATTTTTTTTTAATTAGGAAACAGATTAGTGTTTGTTATTTTTGTGTAATTTACTTCAAATTGTCTTAAATTAATCTCCCTGCCTGCCAATTAGGTCATTGTCATTCTCAAAGAAAAAAAAAATAAATAAATAAATTCCACTGAAGCTTGGCCTTTCACATTTTGAGGAATGAATGAGTAAATAAACAGATAAATAGAATAATAAATAAATAAACAATAATTAAAGCCGCAAGCGGCGATGACGGGCCCTCGCACCAGGTGCACCGCAAAGAGTGCATATCACAACAATGGTACACAGTGAAGGCACATTCACTCGGAACAGGTGTGCTATCTTTGTCTCACCCTCATTTTTTACACTCGCACACACTCACTGTCACACACTCACTCAGTCTGCCTTTTACACTCTTTCTCTTAGTACGTGCGCTACAGAGATTCACATAAGTCATACTGCATGATCAGAAGATGGTCCACAGTCTGTGTACCAACTTTGGCTATGAAAGCTCAAACCGTTTCCAAGTTATAATGTTCGACCACAAGGGGGCATTAGAGTTTCGATTCATGGTTTTGCGTGGTCAGAACACAGTCAGGAGTCCATATACCAAGTTTGGATAAGCTACGTCAAACCGTGTCCAAGTTATCATATTTGACCACTAGAGGGCGCTAGAGAGTTTCAATTCATGGTTATTCATGGTCAGAACACGGTCAGGAGTCAGTATACGAAGTTTAGATAAGCTACGTCAAACCGTTTCCAAGTTATCATATTTGACCACTAGAGGGCGCTAGGGAGTTTCGATTCATGGTTAGGCGTGGTCAAAACACGGTCAGGAGTCCATATATCAAGTTTGGATAAGCTAAGTCAAACCGTTTCCAAGTTATAATATTTGACCACTAGAGGGCGCTAGAGAGTTTTGATTCATGGTTATGCGTGGTCAGAACACGGTCAGGAGTCCACATACTAAGTTTGGAGAAGCTACGTCAAACCGTTTCCAAGTTATAATATTTGACCACTAGGGGCGCAAGAGAGTTTCGGTTCATGGTTATGCGTGGTCAGAACTCGGTCAGGAGTCCATATACCAAGTTTGAATAAGCTACGTCAAACCGTTTCCAAGTTATCATATTTGACCACTAGCAGTTTTAGCACATTTCCTCCTTGACCAGGTGGTGGCGCTATGACAGGCACGCCCACGGGGTGTCTAGATATCATCACAGGCACACCATCTATGAACCTGTGAAGTTTCAGATCAATCGGGTAAAGCATTGGCAATTTCTGGCACATTTCCTACTTGACCAGGGGGTGGCGCTATAACAGGCACGCCCCCTGGGTGTTTAGATATCATCACAGTCATACCATCTATGAACCAGTCAAGTTTCAGATCAATCGAGTAAAGCATTGTCAATTTCTGGCACATTTCCTGCTTGACCAGGTGGTGGCGCTATAACAGCCACGCCCACGGGGTGTCTAGATATCATCACACTCATATCATCTATGAACCTGTGAAGTTTCAGACCAATCGGTTAATGCAGTGTGATTTTATGACACACTTCCTGTTTCGTGATGAGCTATTAAAATCATACAATTTCATAATATTGTTATTCCAACATATTTCATAATATCAAAAATCCGTTCGCAATTTAGCATCAGCAACATCTACAGGTCATGTACACCAAATTTCACTTCAATCTGACATACCGTGTCCGACGAGTACGTTAAAGTTCACTGTGTGTCCAAATTTTACACTCCTTATTACCTCACTTCCTGTTGGGCGTGGCTAATGCAATGTAATACGAAAGTTGTTCATCTTGGGGAGTCCCACACACCCACCAAATTTCGTGAGTGTAGCTCAAAGTATATGTCAACCATGGCACTTAATGTCAATTTCTGTACTGGTTCCACCTTGCCAGATGGTGGCGCTGTAGCAACCACGCCCATTAAGTGTAGGCATATCATCGTAATCATAAGATCTATAAACGGTATGAGTTTCAGACAATTCTATCAATGCATTGCGACGTTATGACACTTTTCCTGTTTTTCAGTTTTTCTCGAAATTCATTCGTCCGCCATATTGAAATCGTAAAAGGTATGAAAAATCCCTTCGCAATTTCACATCATCAACATCTCGGCATCATGTCTGACAAATTTCATGGGAATCTGACGAACGGTGTCCGAGGAGTATGTTAAAGTTCATCATGTGACCGGCCCATAGAGCCCAATGTATTTTTTTTTTGTAGGGGGCGCTACGGAGTCCCTGGGCCACACCCGGATCTATGGCCTCGGTGTGCCTCGAATGGCGCGCACTCCCAACGTGTGTGCAAAATTTCGTGAGTTTTCGTGCACAGGAAAGGGGTCAAAATGTCCAATTTCGTTGGGAGGAAAAGAATAATAATAATAATTAAAGCCGCAAGCGGCGATGACGGGCCCTCGCACCAGGTGCACCGCAAAGAGCGCATATCGCAACAATGGTACACAGTGAAGGCACATTCACTCGGAACAGGTGTGCTATCTTTGTCTCACCCACATTTTTTACACTCGCAGACACTCACTGTCACACACTCACTCAGTCTGCCTTTTAAACTCTTTCTCTTAGTAGGGGCGCTACAGAGAATCACATAAGTCATACTGCATGTTCAGAAGGTGGTCCACAGTCTGAGTACCAACTTTGGCTATGATAGGTCAAACTGTTTCCAAGTTATAATGTTCGACCACAAGGGGGCATTAGAGAGTTTCGATTCATGGTTTTGCGTGGTCAGAACACGGTCAGGAGTCCATATACCAAGTTTGGATAAGCTATGTCAAACCGTGTCCAAGTTATCATATTTGACCACTAGAGGGCGCTAGAGAGTTTCGATTCATGGTTATGCGTGGTCAGAACACGGTCAGGAGTCCATATACCAAGTTTGGATAAGCTATGTCAAACCGTGTCCAAGTTATCATTATTGACCACTAGAGGGCGCTAGAGAGTTTCGATTCATCATTATGCGTGGTCAGAACACGGTCAGGAGTCCATATACCAAGTTTGAATAAGCTACGTCAAACCGTTCCCAAGTTATCATATTTGACCACTAGAGGGCGCTAGACAGTTTCGATTCATGATTCTGTCTGGTCAGTACACGGTCAAGAGTCCATATACTAAGTTTGGATAAGCTACGTCAAACCGTTTCCAAGTTATAATATTTGACCACTAGGGGTGCTACAGAGTTTCGATTCATGGTTATGCGTGGTCAGAACACGGTCAGGAGTCCATAAACCAAGTTTGGATAAGCTATGTCAAACCGTTTCCAAGTTATAATTTTTGACCACTAGCACTTTTAGCACCTTTCCTGCTTGACCAGGTGGTGGCGCTATAACAGGCATGCCCACGGGGTGTCCAGATATCATCACAGGCACACGATCTATGAACCTGTGAGGTTTCAGATCAATCGGGTAAAGCATAGTCAATTTTTGGCACTTTTCCTGCTTGACCAGGTGGTGGCGCTATAACAGGCACGCCCACGGGGTGTCTAGATGTCATCACAGTCATACCATCTATGAACCTGTGAGGTGTCAGACCAAACGGTTAATGCAGTGTGATTTTATGACACATTTCCTGTTTCGTGATGAGCTATTAAAATCATACAATTTCATAATATTGTTATTACAACATATTACGAAATATCAAAAATCCGTTCGCAATTTAGCATCAGCAGCATCTAGAGGTCATGTACACCAAATTTCACTTGAATCTGACATACCGTGTCCAACGAGTACGTTAAAGTTCACTGTGTGTCCAAATTGTTACACTCCTTATTACCTCACTTCCTGTTGGGCGTGGCTAATGCAATGTAATACGAAAGTTGTTCGTCTTGGGGAGACACACACACCTACCAAATTTTGTGCGCGTAGCTCAAAGTATATGCCAACCATGGCACTTAATGTCAATTTCTGTACTTTCTCCACCTTGCCAGTTGGTGGCGCTGTAACAACCACGCCCATTAAGTGTATGAATGTCGTCGTAAGGATAATATCTATAAATTTGTAAATGACATTCAGACGATTCCATCAACGCCCTGCGATCTAATGACACATTTCCGTTTTTTCACTTTTTCCCATATTTCACTCATCCGCCATCTTGAAATTGTAAAGGGTATGAATAATCCCTTCGCAATTTTACATCAGCAACATCTTGGTATCATGTCTACCAAATTTCACAGGAATCTGACCAACGGTGTCCGAGGAGTACATTAAAGTTCAGTGGGTGTCCGGCCCCATAGAGCCCAATGTAATTTTTTACTTTAGGGGGCGCTACGGAGTCCCTGGGCCACACCCAAGTCCATGCCTCTGTATACCTCTAGTGTTCCATACTTCCAAGGTGTGTGCAAAATTTCATGAGTTTTCATGCACGGGAAAGGGGTCAAAAATGGCCGTAACCAGCGTAAGAAAAATAATAATAATAATTAAAGCCGCAAGCGGCGTTGACGGGCCCTCGCACCAGGTGCACCGCAAAGAGTGCATATCGCAACAATGGTACACAGTGAAGGCACATTCACTCGAAACAGGTGTGCTGTCTTTGTCTCACCCTCATTTTTTACACTCGCAGACACTCCCTGTCACACACTGACTCAGTCTGCCTTTTACACTCTTTCTCTTAGTAGGGGCGCAACAGAGATTCACATAAGTCATTCTGCATGATCAGAAGATGGTCCACAGTCTGTGTATCAACTTTGGCTATGATAGGTCAAACCGTTTCCAAGTTATAATGTTTGACCACAAGGGGGCATTAGAGAGTTTCGATTCATGGTTTTGCGTGGTCAGAACACGGTCAGGAGTCCATATACCAAGTTTGGATAAGCTACGTCAAACCGTGTCCAAGTTATCATATTTGACCACTAGAGGGCGCTAGAGAGTTTCGATTCATGGTTTTGCGTGGTCAGAACGCGGTCAGGAGTCCATATACCAAGTTTGGATAAGCTACGTCAAACCGTGTCCAAGTTATCATATTTGACCACTAGAGGGCGCTAGAGAGTTTCGATTCATGGTTATGCGTGGTCAGAACGCGGACAGGAGTCCATATACCAAGTTTGGATAAGCTACGTCAAACCGTTTCCAAGTTATCATATTTGACCACTAGAGGGCGCTAGACAGTTTCGATTCATGATTCTGTGTGGTCAGTACACGGTCAAGAGTCCAAATACTAAGTTTGGATAAGCTACGTCAAACCGTTTCCAAGTTATAATTTTTGACCACTAGCACTTTTAGCACCTTTCCTGCTTGACCAGATGGTGGCGCTATAACAGGCACACCCACAGGGTGTCTACATATCATCACAGTCATACTATCTATAAGCCAGTGAAGTTTCAGATCAATCGGGTAAAGCATTGTCAATTTCTGGCACATTTCCTGCTTGGCCAGGTGGTGGCGCTATAACAGCCACGCCCCCAGGGTCTCTAGATATCATCACAGTCATACCATCTATGAACCTGTGAAGTTTCAGACCAATCAGTTAATGCTGTGTAATTTTATGACACACTTCCTGTTTCATGATGAGCTATTAAAATCATACAATTTCATAAAATTGTTATTTCAACATAGAACGAGATATCAAAAATCCGTTCGCAATTTAGTATCATCAGTATCTAGAGGTCATGTACACCAAATTTCACTTGAATCTGACATACCGTGTCCGACGAGTACATTAAAGTTCAATGTGTGTCCAAATTTTTACATGCCTTAATACCTCACTTCCTGTTGGGCGTGGCTAATGCAATGTCATACAAAAGTTGTTCGTCTTGGGGAGTCCCACACACCTACCAAATTTTGTGAGTGTAACTCAAAGTATATGTCAACCATGGCACTTAATGTCAATTTCTGTACTGGTTCCACCTTGCCAGATGGTGGCGCTGTAACAACCACGCCCATTAAGTGAATGGATATCATCATAATCATAAGATCTATAAACGGTATGAGTTTCAGACAATTCTATCAATGCATTGCGACGTTATGACAGTTTTCCTGTTTTTCAGTTTTTCTCGAAATTCATTCGTCCGCCATATTGAAATCGTAAAAGGTATGAAAAATCCCTTCGCAATTTCACATCATCAACATCTCGGCATCATGTCTGACAAATTTCATGGGAATCTGACGAACGGTGTCCGAGGAGTATGTTAAAGTTCATCATGTGACCGGCCCATAGAGCCCAATGTATTTTTTTTTTTGTAGGGGGCGCTACGGAGTCCCTGGGCCACACCCGGATCTATGGCCTTGGTGTGCCTCGAATGGCGCGCACTCCCAACGTGTGTGCAAAATTTCGTGAGTTTTCGTGCACAGGAAAGTGGTCAAAATGGCCAATTTCTTTAAGAGAAAAAGAATAATAATAATAATAATAATAAATAATAATAATCTGACAAAAGCAATAGGGCTTCGCACCGGTCGGTGCACAAGCCCGTTCCGGGCTCGTGCACCTCGGTGCTCGGGCCCTTAATAATAATAAAGCCACAAGTGGCGATGACGGGCCCTCGCACCAGGTGCACCGCAAAGAGTGCGTATCGCAACAATGGTACACAGTGAAGGCACATTCAGTCGGAACAGGTGTGCTATCTATGTCTCACCCTCATTTTTTACACTCGCAGACACTCACTGTCACACACTCACTCAGTCTGCCTTTTAAACTCTTTCTCTTAGTAGGGGCGCTACAGAGATTCACATAAGTCATACTGTATGTTCAGAAGGTGGTCCACAGTCTGAGTACCAACTTTGGCTATGATAGGTCAAACTGTTTCCAAGTTATAATGTTCGACCACAAGGGGGCATTAGAGAGTTTCGATTCATGGTTTTGCGTGGTCAGAACACGGTCAGGAGTCCATATACCAAGTTTGGATAAGCTATGTCAAACCGTGTCCAAGTTATCATATTTGACCACTAGAGGGCGCTAGAGAGTCTCGATTCATGGTTATGCGTGGTCAGAACACGGTCAGGAGTCCATATACCAAGTTTGGATAAGCTACGTCAAACCGTGTCCCAAGTTATCATATATTGACCACTAGAGGGCGCTAGACAGTTTCGATTCATCATTCTGTCGTGGTCAGTACACGGTCAAGAATCCATATACTAAGTTTGGATAAGCTACGTCAAACCGTTTCCAAGTTATAATATTTGACCACTAGAGGGTGCTACAGAGTTTCGATTCATGGTTATGTCGTGGTCAGAACACGGTCAGGAGTCCATAAGCCAAGTTTGGATAAGCTATGTCAAACCGTTTCCAAGTTATAATTTTATGACCACTAGCACTTTTAGCACCTTTCTTGCTTGACCAGGTGGTGGCGCTATAACAGGCATGCCCACGGGGTGTCCAGATATCATCACAGGCACACGATCTATGAACCTGTGAGGTTTCAGATCAATTGGGTAAAGCATAGTAAATTTTTGGCACTTTTCCTGCTTGACCAGGTGGTGGCGCTATAACAGGCACGCCCACGAGGTGTCTAGATATCATCACGGGAATACAATCTATGAACCTGTGAAGTTTCAGATCAATCGGGTACAGCATTGTCAATTTCTGGCACATTTCCTACTTGATCAGGTGGTGGCGCTATAACAGCCACGCCCACGGGCTGTGTAGATATCATCACAGTCATACCATCTATGAACCTGTGAAGTTTCAGACCAAACGATTAATGCAGTGCGATTTTATGACACACTTCCTGTTTCGTGATGAGCTATTAAAATCATACAATTTCATAAAATTGTTATTTCAACATAGTACGAGATATCAAAAATCCGTTCGCAATTTTGCATCATCAGCATCTAGAGGTCATGTACACCAAATTTCACTCGAATCTGACCAACCATGTCCGACGAGTACGTTAAAGTTCACCATATGCCCAAATTTTTACATTCCTTATTACCTCACTTCCTGTTGGGCGTGGCTAATGCAATGTAATACGAAAGTTGTTCGTCTTGGAGAGTATGACACACCTACGAAATTTTGTGCGTGCAGCTCAAAGTATATGTGAACCATGGCACTTAATGTCAATTTCTGTACTTTTTCCACCTTGCCAGATGGTGGCGCTGCAACAACCACGCCCATTAAGTGTATGAATGTTGGCGTCATGATAATATCTATAACTTTGTAAATGACTTTCAGACAATTCCATCAACGCCCTGCGATCTAATGACACTTTTCCTTTTTTTCAATTTTTCCCATATTTCACTCATCCGCCATCTTGAAATTATAAAGGGTATGAATAATCCCTTCGCAATTTTACATCAGCAACATCTTGGCATCATGTCTACCAAATTTCACAGGAATCTGACCAACGGTGTCCGAGGAGTACATTAAATTTCAGTGGGTGTCCGGCCCCATAGAGCCCAATGTATTTTTTTACTTTAGGGGGCGCTACGGAGTCTCTGGGCCACACCCAAGTCCATGCCTCTGTATACCTCTAGTGTTCCATACTTCCAAGGTGTGTGCAAAATTTCATGAGTTTTCATGCACGGGAAAGGGGTCAAAAATGGCCGTAACCAGGGGAAGAAAAAAATAATAATAATAATAATAATGACAAATCCTTACAAAAGCAATAGGGCTTCGCACCGGTCGGTGCACAAGCCCGTTCCGGGCTCGTGCACCTCGGTGCTCGGGCCCTAATAATAATAATGACAAATCCTTACAAAAGCAATAGGGCTTCGCACCGGTCGGTGCACAAGCCCGTTCCGGGCTCGTGCACCTCGGTGCTCGGGCCCTAATTATGGCTTCTGTAGCAGCCCAGGATGTGAACTGTAGGGGACTGTATTTAAACTACTTTTTAAAAACTGTTTCTTTTTTTCTTTTCTGTTTTTTAACTGGAGTATGTGGATTTGTTCCAAAGGGCAAAGGGTTTTTTTGATAACCTGTCTGTTATTTTTTGTGTCTGTTGTTCTGGATCAAATACATGTTTAATTCACACATTTACCCTGAGGTGACAAACAGGTTTTATCCGCACAATTTTATAATACCTAATGATGTGATATATTTTATCTATGACACAATATTACTGCTTAGTAACAGTGCAACCAATATCATGGGAAGTTTGCCTAGTCCCCTGTGCTTAGTAAAGACAGATTTGTGATGCGGATGCCAGACGGGTTGATGAAACTCTACTGGGAGGCGTTGTAATCTCACTCTGTCCCATCTCGTCTCGTCTCTCGGCACAGCTTTGCATGCAGTACTGGCCAGAGAAGAGCTCCTGCTGTTACGGTCCTATCCAAGTAGAGTTCATCTCCGCAGACATTGACGAGGACATCATCAACCGAATCTTCAGGATCTGCAACATGGCACGGGTATGAATTATAGACAGTGCTTTTCATCTCTCTCTCTCTCTCTCTCTCTCTCTCTCTCTCTCTCTCTCTTTCTTTCTCTCTCTCTCTCTCTCCTTCTTACTCTCTCTCTCTCTCTCTCCATGGCTGGATGGAATTGAATTCCACTAGTGAGCACTCGGGTGTTCATTGATTGGCCTGTCATTCGGTCACTTTATCGTCCAATGGTCCATGGTAGCGACATCAAGACAGGCCCATTTTCCAGCGTTCCACTCCTCCTCCTCCTCCTCCTCCTCCTCCTCCTCCTCTTCCCATCCAGTCAGTCGGTCGACCCCATGCCCAGAAAACTTCTTATCTAATTTTCAAAAAGAGTTAAAAAAAAAAAAAAAAAAAAGCGGCTGCGCTTCAGCAGATTCCCCATTAAAGAGATGGGTGGTTAAACAAAAAGGATGAAATGCAAGGTGACAGGTTGCTCATCATCCGACTGGAGCTAGGATGCAGTGGCAAGCATCAGGAGCACCGAGCGTGAGTGGCGTGGCAAATCGTTGATTTGTGTTTATTTACAGGGTGGCGAGCGGTCCGCTTCGCGCCACGGTCCTAAAGATCACTTAAGGCAGAGCATCTCACGCGTCTTTGGGTTTCATTAGCTTCGCTCAGCGCGTTATGCATAAATACGATCATCAGAGAGGCATTTGGTTTTTCACGCCGTCTGCAGCCTGCCAAAGGTGATAACAGCAACAGAGAGTCTTCACTGCTAGATCGGTCACATTTCAGGCTTTTTTCCCCTCTGTATGAATGAGCCAGGAGCTGTGTTAGTGCTCGTTAACTCAAATTAAAGCAAAACTGGGAGATTTTACAGCAGTGCTGCTGAGAAGACTTATATCCCTCACACACACACACACACACACACACACACACACACACACACACACACACGTGCCCACACATGCATACTACTACACATGCATGCTCACATACACACAGCTACACACTCACTCACAGTCACAGACAGCCACACACTCACTCACAAAGTCACAGACAGCCACACACTCAATCACAAAGTCACACAAAGCCACACACACACACACACACACACACACACACACACACACACACACACACACACACACACACACTTTTCCATCTTTGGACCTCTTTCCCCTCTTCCCCACCCCCTCCTCTAATCAGTCGTGACAGGGAAGATTTGCGAGGCAGCCATTGAGTCATCTTGTCTCTGTTTGTTTCCATGAAAGAGCTTGAGCATCCCAAATCTGCCATGAAATGGCTTCATCACAGCGGTGACAAAACCATGACATGGTTTGCTGTGCAACAGAATGTACAGTTTTCCCACCCACCCATCCTCTTATAACTACACCCGCCACTACCCCCACACACCCCACACCCCCCACACCCCACACCCCCCAGTCCCTCCGTAGCAAACATCATAGCAGCTGATGTCTTTGTTCCATGTGCTTGGCAAGCCCGCTGTAGCACAGAAGTGTCTTAACTTACACATGCAGGTTAAAGAAATGTGAAGTAGAGGAATAGAAATGCAAATGCCTTGACTCATGAGGGTGTTTTAAGTGCTGGCTCGTAATAGAGTCTCCTGTTGTGAGCTTGTCTTGGCAATTCACTTAATGATGAGTATAATTATGATGTTGATGTCAAAAATGACAGTGCTAATGCTGATGGTGTAGTTGACATTCATTGCTATCGACTGTTGATGCTAATGTCTTCCACCCCCCCCCCCCCCCCCCCTTTGCTTCTTGCTGCCGCTGCTGCAGCCACAGGACGGCTACCGCTTGGTGCAGCATTTCCAGTTCCTGGGCTGGCCGGCGTACCGCGACACCCCGCTGTCCAAGCGCTCCATCCTGCAGCTGGTGCGGAGACTGGCCAAGTGGCAGGAGCAATACGACGGAGGCGACGGACGCACTGTGGTCCATTGCCTGTAAGTAGCCATCTTCCATCCACACACACAGAGACACTGAGAGAAGGGTTCTGTTTGTGTGTGCAGAGTTACCTCACTCTCGCTGGTTCCAGATCTGTTATGCAAAGATTGTCAGTTTTACAGGGCACTCCACATTTATTCTAATTCTTTAAAAAGTTTTTAAAAAGACCCAAACATCAAGACAGTGCTCCAGTGCTAATGGCAGCTTTTATCAGTGATAGCTGGGTTGATAATACTGCTGGGAGTCTGTGATGTTATTGTGAAGCTTTTAAGACCACTGTGTTCATAATTTGGTTTTAATTTGGACCCCATGTACTGTATGCCTTTGTGGAAGTGCAGACTATTCATTACATGCAACTTCAAAGACTTTCAAAGAAACTCATTTTGCATGAATAATAGGCAGAGCCTCTGGTCACACCTCCAGTCTATGTGTGTATCCCGGGCACGTTTGTTCTAATAACACATTCATGTACACTCACACTCCAAAAATGTATAGGGAGAATTCTGCTTCCTTTCTTACTGTTGTTTTCAAAGGAAAAGAAAGGATGTGGGCAACAGGCTTTGTCTATGACAAGTTGTAATGCCAACTATAGGCAATGCCAAGTTAGGTGCTAATTTGCATTCATATGTTGCTATAGGGTAACCTGCCCAAAATACCTGGCTCCTGATCGTTTTTTTTATCTTGGATATATATGACTGTATCAGTGAAATCTGAATTGCTCCCTCATGCTCAATTAGTCAGCCGGTTAGTTACTTAGTCATTTACTTAGTTAGCAACTTATTTACTCAATTGTTGTTATTGTTGTTAAAAGTGAATTTGGAGCAGTTAGACCAAGCAGTTAGACCAAGTTGAATTGAAGCAAGAATCTGGAAGCTTGTGTTCCCAGTGATCTGTACTCGTGGAGAAGGCGGAGATCAAGCCCCAAGTAAATGAACCTGAAAATTGGAGGGGCCAGCAAAGCCGTAGAGCTGGAAAATCTATACCAGGAACTGATCTCAAGAAACTGGCCCTGCAGTAACCACAGCTGATTAGTCTTTAGTGTGAGCAGTAGAGAGAGAGAGAGGGAGAGAGAGAGAGAGAGAGAGAGAGAGAGAGAGAGAGAGAGAGAGAGAGAGAGAGAGTGTGTGTGTGTGTGTGTGTCTGTCTGTCTGTTGGTCTACATGCATGGACTATAATCTGTGTTAGTCTCAGACTTAGGGTCCCTCTTTTTCTGATTTTATAAAGAAAACAATTCCACATTGTTTTGTTGTGGCCCACTGATGCCAGTCCAATCAGGCTCCCATTGATTTTTGGCACCTAGCTCCTATTTGTTTAAGGTCTCCACTGGAACACCGCCTTACAACAATCTGCTTATTACTCACACACCTCAAGTGCTTCTACAATCCCAGTACATAGAATATGTAGGCCTAAGGGATAATGTATTGTCCGTTGGACATTATAGATAAATATTGTTTACCAAGCGAAGCCATTTTGTGCTTATTATGTGGCTATTAGCCCAATTGACGAGAGAAAACTTCACCGAAACGTCTTTTGAATTTAATTTCTTAACGTTTCTTGGCTTCCGAGGATTAACAAATAGTTTGAAATGCAGCTTGAACTTGAAACATTCTTTAGAAAGTAGCTAATCTCCTACCTTCAACAAAATTTTATAAGTGTTAATTGGTACAAGTGAATGAGCACTACGTAGACATGAATCTGACGCAAAAAGCCTGTTGCCACTAACAACGGTCATTATACAAAAATAACTGACCTGCAAATGTTGAGAGAGCCCATTCAAAGAGAATGGAGCTTCCCACAGCATTCTAGAGAGCTGTATAATATGTCAAAGGAAGGGCAGCAAACTGTAAATGTGTATTGGGTAGCTTTTAGCACTGGATGATGGTATTATCTGCAATGTGTTAACAATTGGGAACACAGGAACCTTTCCTCCATTATTTGCGTGCCTTAAAGCTAGTTTTAAAAAGAGAGAATGAGAGAGAGAGAGAGAGAGAGAGAGAGAGAGAGCTGCATGAAATATTTTCTCTGAGGGACTTTCTGTAATAAAGCTCGTAATTAAGGCCTTAGCCCCACTATTTGTATAGTCCTCTAAAGTCTTATTTGATGGTGATGCAGCATGAAGCAACGATTAGAAAGGAAGCACTTAAAAGAATTTTTAGCAATCCAAAGTAGCAGTGGCTAATTTGAATCAAAGCACATTTTGTACTGCTGTGGCAGATTCTGGTGTCTGATGTCACCTTTAAACTCAGTACCCACACATTTTATCAGGTTATTAACAATGAAAGAAAGAAGCCGTTTAAAGTTTCCCATTAAAAAATTCAGTTTGTACTTTACATTCACATCCCATTTAACTTCGGTATATGCATCAAAGTCTCATGTTGTAAGCAATGTACTGGCACATATTAAAATGTGGAAAGCCATTAACTAACGTACCAAACACTCTTTCTCTGCTTCCTCTGCCCATAGGACTGGAGGCGGACGTAGCGGTACATTCTGTGCCATCTGTAGCATCACCGAGATGATCCAACAACAGAACATAGTAGACGTGTTCCACACAGTCAAGACTTTGCGGAACAACAAGTCCAATATGGTGGAAACTATGGTAAGCAAAACATGACATCCTAGTGGTGGTGATGAAGCTTCTAAGTCAAAGTTGAAATTGGCTTGAAAGATCTGCCTATCCAGGTCAGATTTTTGGAAATGGTGTTATTAACAACACGCCATTATACTGTTCCTCCATTTAATAAAGAAGATGGGGAAAGGTGCCGCAAAGCTAGAAGCAGATGGAATAATAAAGCTCACGACTGCCACTTTCAATGCATTTGCAGTTCACTATTGGTCATTTACATTGCAATTTTCTATTTTTGAAGAATGCTTTTAAGTTCCTGAGCAAATGTAAAAGTAAAACTGTAGAGGAATTATAAAGTTAAAATCTATTTCTTTATTTAAATATGTCGATAGTTTTTCTTTAAAATCTAGGATACTTTTTTAATGCAGTGCATGTGTGATAATACCATTGCTCCTTTGTTCTTCAGGAGCAGTACCGGTTCTGTTATGAGGTGGCGCTGGAGAGTCTCAACTCTTTCTGAGCAACTGAGAGAGAGAGTTTTAAAGAGACACTGAGCACCTTGCTCATGTTGGACACTCCTAAGTTGTACAGAAACACGCTGAAGAGGCCTCTGCTCTAAGAAACTGTACATGAGAGAGAGAGACCATGCTCCTCTTTGACGAGACATGGCTTTGGATTTTATGTTGCAGGACAAACAATCTACATCTGCTAAGAAAAAAATAAAATATAAAAAAACAACAAACATTTCTCAAAAGAAAAAAAAAATGGACACTACACTTCTTTTTTCTTCTCTTTTGTCTATGTCCAGCATCCACATGTGTATTCTGGACTGTGATGTGATATTGTACAGTACTTTTTAGATATATACCTTGAATGTTCCCATCTGTGTAAAGAAAAACTAGACTAATGACTAAAGTGTATACATCACCACAAAGAAACACTCTGGATGCCGTAAGGGGAGAACCAAAAAGACAATACTTGAGCGGTGTACAGCTTCCCAAGGGAAAATAAAGGCTCAATTAAAATGTGAACAAGTTAAAAAAAGAAAAAAGAAAAAAACATGCCTAATCACAAATATTTTTCTTATTATAATGCTTTTGTGGTTCCTAAAATATGAAGTCATGGCATATGTTTTGTGCTTACACCCAAACGCACATTTTTTGTTTTCTTTTTTTAATTATTATTATTGAGGAAATTTGAATCGTTGTTTGTAATTTTTGTTTGTGTCTGCTTTTTATTTCACGTCAGTATTGTGGTATGGCCACCAATGCCAAGCTTGAGTAATGTTGCTAGTGTGGATTTGCTGCATCGCAAGTGAAAAGGTGGTTGAAGCTTTACTATCCCCTAAATATTGAGACTTCACAGGCAGTGAAAGGCCCTGCCATTTAAAAAAAAAAAAAAAAAGTACAAAACATTTTTGTCTTGGTCATTTTGCACTTTATTTTTACACATCCTTACCTCCAGTACAGAACATTTTTGGTAAAAGGCCAGCAGAGTTATGTGATTGCTAGTGCCAATTGACACACACAAAAACACTCAAGCCAGCTGTACAAACGGACACAAGACTATAGGTTCAATACACTGTAACCACTAGAACTACGGTAGAGAGACATGAGGTAAGAGTACTTGATTTAACTTCTATTCCCATTCAGAGAACACACAACAAAAAAAAACACCTAATTCTTAAAAACCCTGTTACTTTCTTTACCCAGTGATGAAGAAATGATCATCTTGCGATCAGAACGCAAGATCTCGAGTGACCTTTGCACGCTAACCGTGTTTTTGACTGTGTTCTCTCTGTATACGGAACAATTTTTTGTACAGTATTGTTCCAGGTTTGTCATTAGAATGTTCTGCTCAGTATCTACAGCTTGCCTAAGGTTAGAAAAGGGAAACTGGTCTTTCAAAAAACTGTTGGTATTTTAAATTCTGGACACTGTGAATGATGATACTCTGACAAATAGATATAATTTAAGATAGGTATTCGAAAGCGTGGATGCACTCTTTTTTCTGTCCTTCAAAAATTTCATACTGTGTCTCCACTGCCTGTATTATATTTTTTATTTTCCTTCTTTCTTTTTTGTTGTATTTGAACATTTTTTTTTATTTGTCTAGCAAAGTGATATTTAGAATTGGTGATTTACTTGCCATGGTTGTTCTGTTGTTTGGAATTGTGGTAACATCAATAAAGGGACCAAAATGTTGACCGACATTCGACATGAGTGTTGAATTATGAAAGACACTTTTAATCAGTGAAAAGCAAGAATAAATGTGGAACATGCCTTTGTAGGAGATGTTGGGTAGGCTACAACTGTTGCCTAAGGGAATTACAAAAAATGTGTTTATGAATTAGAGAGCACGTCTTATACTAAAGGCTGGGTGGCATGTCTGGAAAGAAAAACATACTGACATTAGATTGTTGTATCTAATGGCTATGTCAATGATAGCCCACCATAATGAAGATAGGTACTTGATTTATCCAAAAAGGAGAAAAAAACTGTGAAAATTAAAAGCATCACAATTAAATACTAGAAAAGCACTTGAAGAGACGGGAGGGTTAGTAACATCTGTATTCCCCTAGACAACGAGCTTGTTGTGTATGCGTCCCCTGCGGGTTGCCCCTCGTAACAGGTCACAGACACTATAAATTCCAGATCATGTTCTGGATCACTGATCGCCACCAAAATCGAATCAGTTCTTACTCGTCCCGATATACACGTTGTCCGAAAAATTCCATCTAAATCTCTGCAGTACTTTTTGAGTGATATTGTACATAGAGAGACAGACAAACACACACACACACAAACACACAGATGCAGGCGAAAACGTAACCTCCTTGGTGGAGGTAATACATTTTAATATTCTATGTAGTCAAAGCTAAAAGCTATACCTGGTTTAGCCAATTTGACATTTACAGTACCTCAGACTGGATACCTAGCCATCATCTCCCAGTTCTC